>BQNB010020732.1:0-65129 GCA_026074375.1 Tanacetum coccineum | reverse complement strand
GCATTTTCCAATTTAAGTTCATTACATGACTTACACACAATTTCAATTTCTTTACTTCTCTCAAGTTTCTTAATTTTCTTGTTTAAATCTAAAATTTCTTTTTCTAAAAGATTTCTTTTAGTTTTTAAAATTTTATTCTTGTTAATAATTTTTAAGCTAATTTTACATAAGCTATCGTATTCAATTTGCATATTATCATTATCAAGAGAAGATGCATTATCACTATAGCAAGAAGAGTTAAAAGTTACCTCATTAGATGATTGAGCCATGAGACAAGTTTCGTCATTGGTTTTGTCTTCGGCGACATTCTCGCTATCGCTCCAAGAACCTCTAATAAAGGCCTTTTGATCTTTGTTGTGAAGATTGCTTTGGACAATCGCCAATGAGATTATTTGGATCACCACATCTAAAAAATTTGCGGTCACTCTTTCCTTTCTTCTCATCTCTTTGTCAGAATGATTTCTTTTCTTCTCTTGGTTGCCTAACAAATTTACCTTTTCTTCTAAAGAACTTTTTAAAGTTCCTTACGGCCATAGCATATTCTTCGTCATCGCTTTTGGATGTTGAAGTTTCATCATCACTAGACTCTTTCTTGGCTTTCAAGGCAATGGACTTAACTCTTTCCTTTTTGCCTCTATAATTTTCAGAATCCTTTTCCATGACTACTTCATGTACTTTTAGATTGCCGATAAGCTCATCTAGAGCTAGTGATGACAAAATTTTTGATTCTTCAATCGCCATGACCTTTGCTCTCCATTTAGGATGTAGAGCCCTAAGAAACTTTATAACATAGTTCTTGCTAGAGAAACCTTCATCAGGAGCTTTAAGATTAGTAATTATAGTGTTAAATCTAGCAAAACCGCTATCAATAGATTCTTCTTTAAGGATAGTAAATTTTTCATATTGTTGAAAAAGAAGATCAATTTTATTATCCTTTAGTTGGCTATTACCTTGATGTGTGATTAACAACGATTGCCAAATATCTTTAGCCGTTTTACACATAAAAATTCTTTCATATTCCTTTTTAGGTCAAGCATTATAAAGAACTATTTTAGCTTCATTATTTTTAGCAAGTTTCTTTTTAAGATCGTCAGATTGTTCTTCAAAAGGAACAACCTCTAAAACTTGGGTTTCTTTGTTTCTAGCAACTGGTGGAAAATCACCATTCAAGATAATATGCCAAAGATCTAAATCTTTTGCTTTCACATAAGCTTCAAATCTATTTTTCTAATATATAAAATGATCACTTTCAAAAAGAGGTGGTCTTTGCATAGATTACCCTTCTGTATATTTATCCGAATCCATAGACCGATTCAAGCTTTAATGTACAATATACGTTAAAGATCTTGGGTGACCTTGGCTTTTGAAACCAATTGTGGAAACTAGAAGGGGGGTTGAACAGTTTTTACCATTTTTAAATTAAAACTTAGATTGTCTACTTATGTGAACTCAAGAGATATACACAAGTGTATATGATAGCGATGCAATAAGTAAGTAACTAATCTACGAAATATAAACAAGTAAAGATAAGAAAGATCAAACAGATGACACAATGATTTATAGTGGTTCGGCTACGAACTCCTCTTTGCCCTACTCCACTCCCCAAGTACCCAACTTGAGAGTTATCTTCACTATGGCAACAAGCTCCCTTTAGGCGGAGAAAACCGTACACGTCGCTTACACTTTTTCCGGTACTAAGCTAAATACTGAGTTCTACTTCGAGATAGAACCAATCTAACACACTATGTATTTTATGGCCTAAATACTAACCTATCATACACATATGATACACACAACACACAACACAAGATATACAAGATGAATGATTATCACAAACGTGATGACACAACTAAACTAATAACATTTGAAGCTTGACGTCTTCTTGAGTGTTCTTCACTAAAAGATGAATGAGTTTTATCCCTTTGAAATGGGATTATTTAACAAGTATAAAGATAAAATTAATATAAAAGATAAAGGAAGTGATTTGAAAAATATAGTCAAGAGTTGTTTAAAATGAAAGCTTAAGGTTGCTATTTATAGACAAACCTTTGAAATTTAAATCTGTAGCAGACAACTGGTCCCTGCGACCCAGGGATCCACCATTGCCTGGATCCGTCCCTTGTATTTGGTGGATCCACGGGTGGAGCTGGGACAAAATTTGTCATTTTGTGATTAACCCCAAATCTATACAAAAATTATTTATGCTTAATACAAACTAATTTATATAGATTCTTCTAGACAAAATATTTTCTTATCCCCAATAAGGAAAGAATTTCTAAATTTAGGAAGAAATTGAAAAGAATGGAAAAGATTGTTTTCATTTATGGTTAATCTTATTTTGTCTTACATGATTAATATAACTAACTTATAATTAATCATGTGTTAACTTAAATCATTTGATTAGAAAGGGTTTATGCAAATGATAATATTTTTCGGTAAAGAATTTTATTCCCAACAATAAATATAAATAATCGTTTTTGCTGCGATATAATTGTATTAACAATCCTCCCTTTTTGATAATACAAAAATATAAACTCATGCTTACAAAAAAGTTACTAAATAAGTAATATTAAGTATATGAGTATACATATCTTCTCCCTCTTTTGTCGAATAAAAAAGTGTTTGTAGAGGCGGTCCTTGCAAGTCTTGTTTTTTGAGAATGCTAAGTCAGTTTTTTTTTTTTTTTTTTTTTTTGTATTTAATGTTCACTTTGTTACAATTGATATAAACTAATGCCTACAAATATTATTATAATTTATCGACCCCATACGTTTTGACAATCACAAAATATAAAAACGTCAAATGTAAAATTAAAACGTAAACAAATATTTAGTTAGAAAATATTCATTCCCGACAGTCTAATTCACTTAAAGATATGAATAAAAAATGCTATAATGAATTTTATGATCAAAGAAATTTTTATTGAACCTCAAACATTATAAAATGGTTAAATATTTTATAAAACTTACAAAACTAATATTCTACAATTAAAAGAAATGGTTTTAATCAAAATAAACATTTCATTTTCAAATTTTTCGAACTTAAAACGGTCTAGAAAAAGACGAGTACAACACCTCCCCTAAATAGGACAAAAAGAGGAGTGTCTCAAAATGGGCGGCCCCCTTAATTATATGGGGCCCGGCACCCTATTTAAGGGGACCGGCCATAGACTCCGCTCCTCTAGCTTTTTCTCTATAAATACTGGACTATTCCCCAATATTTTTTCTCACCTTTTGCACTCATTCTTTCTGTTCTAAAACAGCCCATACATCTCTCTAAATCCTTTGATCATTTAATCATAAAGCTTTGTTTCCAAGTGATTCAAGCTTAATCCCTCAAGTGCAAGAGAAGAATACTTCCATCATCAAGTGAAGAAGTATTACGACCTAGTTGCATAGCATCTTGTTGCATCTATATCATGTATTTGTAAATCAATTGTATATCTTGTAAGTTGTGTGTAGTAGCTAGATCTTTACAATCTTTGTAAGTATAGTTAGATCATGGTGATCTTAACAAGTAGTGTTAGATAGTTGTGATATAAGTAGTGAGGTGAATTAAAGTTGTGAAGTTTTGAAGAAGGTTTAAAGTTATAAAGAAGTTGTGAAGTTGTGAAGAAGTTGTAAAGTTGTGATTTGTGAAGAAAGGTGTGAAGTTTGTTAAGAAGTTGTGATTTGTGAAAGTCGTGAACAATTCTGAAGTTTATTGTGTTAGATTTGTTCTAGCTAAGATTAGAACCCCGACATATAGCTTTTGATGGGGGGTGTCGTAAATCAGTGTAAGCAACGTTGTGTAACTGTTTTCTCCACCAAAAGGTAGTTTGTTGACATAGTGTAGTAAAACTCCGAGTTGATGCTCGAAGAGTGGAGTAGGGCGAAAGAGGTGCTTTCGTTACTGAACCACTAAAAAATCCTCAGCGAGTTTTGTTGAATTGTTCTTACTCATATCTTTGTTATACTTTATCATTTCATAAACATATATTGTTTCATAATTGTAGCAAGCATGATACACTAAAAGTCGAATCATTTACAACATCATAAACCTTAATTAAAAAGCATTAAAACTATTCAACCCCCCTTCTAGTTTTCCATGAAAAATTGGTATCCAAGAGCCCACTTAAAAGAAGACTTTTAAAATACAGTTGTATGTTAAACTTGACTCGATCTATGGAATCAGAAAAATATTTTAGAAGGGAAATCTATGCAAGACCACCATCTATTAGAAAGTGGTGATTTATTATTAGAAAAATAGATTCGAAACTTATGTTAATTTAAAAGATCTGAGAATCTTTGCATGTTATTAACGGATAGGTGATTTTCCTCGTATTCAATTAATCCCGAAACTAAAAAGGATGAAATTGTAATCTTTTCCATAAACAAAATTGATGTACCTTAAAAAGAAACTTCTAAAAATAATGAAGCCAAAATGGTAATATATAATGCTTTACCACGTAAAGAATATGAAAAAAAATTTATGTGTCAAACTGCAAAGGAAATTTGAGATACTTTGTTAATCACTCATCAAGGTAATAATCAAGTCAAAACAAATAAAATAGATCTTCTTGTTCAACAATAGATAATGCTTTTACTAAGTTTAACACTATTATTATTAGTCTAAAAGCACTTAGTGAAGGTTTTTCTAGCAAGAATTATGTTAGGAAATTTCTTAGGGCATTGCATCCTAAATGACGCGCAAAAGTCATGAAATTGAAGAATCAAATGATCTAACAACTCTTTCACTTGACGAACTATGAAAATTTAAAAGACTATGAAGAAGTAATCAAGAAAGACTCTGAAAACCGTCAAAAGCAAAGAGAATCAAAGTAGACTATTACCTTAAACTAGAGAAGGAATCTAGTGATGAAGATAGTTCTAACTTCTGATAGTGAAGATAAAGAATACTCCATGGCCGTAAGAGACTTCCAGAAATTCTTCAAAAGACAAGGACGATTTGTAAGACAACCATATAAAGAAAGAAAATCATCCCAAAGAAATAAAGATGACAAAAATAGGAAAAGCGAAAGAAAATGCTTCATGTGTGGAGATCCAAATCATCTTATCAGAGAATGTCCGAAACAATTAAAATATCAAAATCAAAAAGGCGTTTGTCGGAGGATCTTGGAGTGATAGCGACGATGATGAAGATGAAAAGATAAATGACAAAAAGTGTCTTATGGTTAAAGCTTAAGATGAGGTACTTTCCGAAACCGAATACTTTAGTGATGACCAATCATTACTAGACGAAAATGACTTAGTTAGTGAATATAGTAGACTATGCAAATTAGGACTAAAAGTCATGGCTAAAAATAAAAACTCTAAACAAGTCAAAAATAGAATTGGAAATGAAGCACTTGAATAAAAGATAAAATATCTAGTTAGAAAAAGGTAGGAAGTAATTGAGGAATGTAAATCATGTCTAGAACTTAAGCTTAAAATGGGAGGATCTTAGAAAAGAGATGTCCAGACTAAATCAATTTAATGATAGTAGTCACTCACTTAAGAAAGTAATAAGTTTTCAAAAATCTTCCGGAGATAAATCCGGTTTAGGATTTAATTTTACCAAAGGATCACCTAGCGAAACCAAACAAGTAACCTTTGTAAAAGCTCAAGAAGTCTAGTCGAATGAAAAATTGATAGAATCAAACCCAAACTTAAAACCAAAATTCATACTTATTAACAATACTAAAATTCCTATTGCAAGGTTATGATGATGTAAAAACGCTTTTAACAAACCTTCTTTAAACCCGGAGTCGGATTTACTTACCCATAAAAGGTCTAAAACACCTCCTCCCGATAAGAAAGAAAACTCTAAACTCGTTTCCAAAACACCTCAACCTAGGAGAGACCAAAATAGACCAAATTACTCTAACACCAATCACATAATAAGGAATCATTCACATCCACTTAGCTTCACTCAATGTGGACGTGGTTCACCATGTATATGTCAAAACCAAATGCAAAACATGTGTGGAAACAATAACTTTGGACACATGAAACGTTGGGGACCAGATGGCTAAGCCATCACAATCTTTGAAGTGGTGTGTTCTCTACAAACATTCTTTATCTACGGATTAAGAGAAATCATGATAAGGTTTCCCATGAAACCCTTATCCATCTACAATATGAAGACATTGATTGAAGATAATTCTAAAGACTAAGGTATGTTCACTTATCATACTTCGTAGATATATTCTTAGAAACAGTGTAGTCTCTACGGGATTCCATTGTGGTTTCTCTAGCCTTGAAGAGATAGTTCACTAATGGACTATTCTTCTCATATAACGATTTAATAGTCAGTCAGTCTACAAAATGGAAATCTTCTATGACCACATAGCAAACTCACGAAGATGAAGAAGAGCAAGCTAGTGGTTAACAATTAACATAGAAGTAGGATTAGTCGCGCAAAGATCATAGACACACTATGGATGAAACAAACTCCCTTCGACTTCGACGATCGTCTCGGATCCATGTCAACCATCATCTACGTCTATCAAAATCAACTTGTTGATTTTTCTCAACTACGTCTTGCTTATATCACTATCCATTCTCCGTAGCTCAACCAAATCGAATCAATTAATTTTTCTTTTCAAAAAATTATTCCTCCTCTCCTTGCAAGAAAACTCATCCCTTAATCACCTCTCAAATTGACATCTTGATTATCTCGTCCAAAATAGTCAAAGAAAATTTTTAATTAAACAAAAGGATAATTAAAATTTTGCCCAATATTTTTTTCAAAATTCTCATAAAAACTGGCAAAAAATCAGAGAAATTTTTTTCTCAATAGGCGGCACACCCTTAAATTTAAGGGGACCGTGCGTGTCGATAGGCGGCCCCCTAAAGTAATTAAAGGGACCGCCTACTGGAAAATCCAAACAGCCTCATGCTGTCGAATTTTATACAAACACATCACTCTCTCTTTTCTCGCTCACTTCCAAATGATCTATTCTTTCGTCAAGGAAAAGTTAGATTCAAATCTAATACTCCTCAAAGTAGGTTTGACAACTTAAATATTTCATCGAATCAGTATCTTTAGACAATACAAAGTAAACGTTAAAGGTCAAATCAAAATTCATATTCAAGCCTGTTTAACAACATATTAAAACGCTTTTCCAAACGAAGCTAAAAGCTACATCAACCGTAGTGGTGACAAGATCTTACAATTTTTCACTAAGTAATTGTAGCATTCTTCTTACAATACACATCATTAAGACTAAGTACTTTCACTGTCCGTTAGTCTTTTCATCCCTTAGGAATGATCACGATGTATTTATCATCATGAGGATCAAACTGTGCCCAACGATCTAAGGATAGAAAACCTATCACGAAATCATACAAAAAGTACGTAAACGTGTCATTATCTATATAATATCTTGTGTACTATTAAATATGTTTTGATAAATCTTGACACTTACTTATTTCATCCGAATTTAAGTAACTTAGTTTGGCGAAATGCAAAATTTAAAATGTCACTCTTTATTTATGTCAAACTCGTTTCACAAAAACCTTAATCATACCTCTATTATTAAATAGATGGTTAATATTTTCCGTTACTACCTTTAAGATAATCTCATACCTCGTCGTGTGATTGTTCTATGAACATTCACAATACTCAAGAAAAGCTACATAACTTCATGGATGAAGTTCGTTGTATACTAACGGCAAAAAAAAACCTACATTCATCATGACATTGTCAAGCTCATCGCTTATGTCTTTATTCTTCTCATTATTCTCCCTCTTAATCCAAAATTTATGTCCGGAATGAGCACGAACAAAAAGGAAGGTAAAAAAAATACTCTTAAGAACTCACATTAGTGATTCTTATGCACCAAAAACCACATCAAAATCCTTCACCATAACCCTCAAAATCATACATCCCTAAAGTATCTTAAATTCCCGGCTTCTCTCCCACTCTCGCCCAATCTATTTTCTCTAAATCCTTCTCACAACTAGGAGTACATGAAAATCTATTTTAATACATTGTTGAGATATGCTAAAAACATTTTTTTTTCATGCATAAAGACCTCTAACATTTTTTTTTCTTCTCTCTGAGTCTAGGCTTCTATTTTAAACAAAAACACAAGATTGGGAAAAGTTTATAAACAAACTTCTACTAATTCTTCTATCTCAATGCATATCTCATTATACATATATACAATAATCCCAATCTATTATTTTCTAAAAAGTTCTTCTCACAACTAGGAGCACATAAAAATCAAGTTTCATATATTGTTAAGATATGCTAAAAACATTTTTCACATATGCATAATGATTGCCTTACTTGTTGTGAAAAGTATATAATCTAATATATATTTTTCGACAATCTTGGTTGAACAAAATTAAATCAAGGAGCATTTGGATTATTTCTTAGGTTTTGCATGTCTTAGTGTCGAAATAATCGCTACTCCACATTTGTCGCATTTAGGCACACACTAGTACTTGCACATAAGTTTAGTTCATTCTTAACTTAGCCCTCTTGACAAGAAAAATTCTTTGTGCATCATATCTTGTTACTATTTTATATATGTTCTTCATTTTTTTGGTTCTCAATTCATATATGAGTATATGCTAAAATTATGTGAAATAGTTTTGTCCTACATCTTGTCATATATATATATAGAATGTTGAATGCTTAAATGCTATGTGCTAAAAACCTTAATTGCCATAAAAGGATGGACTTGCTGCAAACTAACCACCAAAACAGAAACCCTCACACAAAATTTTAAGAAAAATCAAATTTTGGGAAATCTAGGAAATCCCAGTAGGCGGCCCCCTTAATTCATAAAGGGAGGGCCCCTTAATTTGAAGGTGACTAGCCCTTAATTAAGGGGACCGGCCTAGGCAAACATGAGGAAAACAGTATTTTTCTTTTCTTTTTAACCAAACACCCTCTAGACGTTTCCCTAAATTCACAAACATTTCTTGGATTTAATCCTTTGAATGTTCATTTGTCCTAATTTAAACCTTTCCTCCACTATAAATACATCCTCATTCATCATCATCACAATCATCCCCACCAATGACATCTCCTAACAAACCCACATCCAAACCATCAAGGGTTGCCAAAATGAGTGTGAAACCCATTTGGAGGAAGAAACCAAACCTTTGCAACACATCAAATGTGCTCAATACAACTTCACCAATACCAAAACCACTCACTCCTCATCATGAACCATCTTAAGAAAACAATCACCCCAATCAAGCATTACCAAATCCTTACATTAAGGACACTCCCACATCACCATAAGTTGTTTCACATCCTTTACTTCCCATCTCACCCATCAACTTACATATTACTCGCACTCAAGCTCCACCTCAAAGTAATAACCAAACCCAACATACACCACCTCTATCTCCATGTAAAGAAAGCCTAGTTGATGACATTAATCAACTACAAGACCTATCTAACCTCTTAGCCATGCATCTCACTCAACAACAAAACAACATTCCCTCATCACCTTACTCTACAAACTTACCACACACCCTCAACATCAACCAAGTTGAAACCCATGTTGGGTATTGCCCTTGTTGCATCTTCACCCAAAAACAATTCCTTGCTTTAAGTGAGGATATCAATTAGATTGAATTCCTCCTCACTCGACCTCATCCACCACCTAGAGTTCAAAGAGATTACCCTTCCACAACCGCCTCCGCTCCAAACTCTCCAACTAACTAATCTTGTAATATGCCTTTAAATAATCGTCAAATCCTTTTGTATCGCAAGCAAGTCAAAATCCTTCTATGGCTATTTAGGATTTTTCTTTATGTATTAATATGCTTCTAAAGCATATTTGTTTTTCTATTTATGTATGCTTGTTTGTTATTTACACACATTGTCTTAAATGAATGAAGTATTTTTTTGCTTTGATGATTGCTTACACTTGTCATATTTTTCCTTCTTTTTTGTTACATGTTAGAAATATTTGTATTGTTCTAACTCGTTTTTGTAGCCAAGAAACCATAGCTCGATTGCTTGGTGCCCTCGAACGAGGGGGAGCACACATCAAGGGGGAGCATTTATTCCGTCGATTTAACTAGCAATTCTCGACGATATCTTTTTGATTCTACAAAAAGGGGGATAAATGACATGAAACTCACTAAATACTTATTTAAAAATAATTTTACATTTAATGAGTTTAAATTTTGTAATCATCAAAAAGGGGGAGATTATCGATAAAAATATAATGCTTAAAAACATTACTAATATTTTTTCACATCTTTACGTTTTGATAATCACAAAATATAAAAACGTTCAAGGTAAAATTAAACGTAAACAAGTAATTAGTAGTAAATTCTCATTTCAACAAATACATCACTTAAAGGTATGAATAAATAAATACTTAATGCATTTTATGAGAAAATTTTATTCAACCTCACACTTTTATAAAATGTTGTAAACATTTTATAAACATTACAAAACATTTTCAACAATTAAAAGAAATGTTTTATTCAAAATAAACATTTTAAAATTCAAATTTTCAAACCTAAAACGGCTAGAAAAGTTCCAGAAAATTCCCCCTACACAAAAGACAAATTGGGGAAGCCAGGCCGGCCACCCTTAAATTAGCACGGGAGCCCCCATTATCTTTAGGGGACCGCCACCTTTTAAGGGTACCGCTCCTGTAGGTAGACGCTCCTCCATAATGTCCTATAAATACTGGACCTTTCCCCACTATTTTCTCACCTTTTACACTCATTCTTTCTGATAAAAAACAGCCCACACATCTCATTAAAATCCTTTAATCATTTAATCATAAAGCTTTTTTCCAAGTGATTTCCAAGCTATATATAAATATCTCAAGTGGAAGAAAAGAATAATTCCAACATTAAGTGAAGAAGTATTTCAAATTGTGTGTTGTTTGCAATCGTTATTGCATCCAAAACATAACTTTAAAAATATATATAAATCGGTGTAAAGTTGTGTAGTTGTAAGATCTTGGTAATTCTTGTAAGTATAGTTGGATCTTAGTGATCTTTCCTAGTAGTGTTAGTTAGGTGTGATTATATAGTGCATGTGTGAAGTAGTGGATGTGAAGAAAACTAGGTGTGCGAAAGATGTGTAAGTCGTGATCAAGTCGTATGAAGCAAAGTTGTGTAGTGACGTTGTGATAGATTGGTTCTACTAAGAATTAGAACTCGACATCTAGCTAGTGCCGAAATCAAGATAAGCAAAAGTTGTGTAAAGGTTTTCTCCGCCATAAGGAGAGCTTGTTGACATAGAGAAGAAAACTCTCGAGTTAGGTGCTCCCCCAAGGGTGGAGTAAGGCGAAGAGTGATTCTGTTATCGAACCACTATAAACCTCGCGTTGTGGTTTGATTGTTCTTACTCTTATCTCTTATCTTACATTGTTTTCCCATACTATCCTATTAATTGTTTAGATAAGTATATTTTTCATATTGTGCAAGTGTTGAATTCACATAAAGTCGAATCTAGAATTTTTACAAATACTTTAAAACCTTAAATTAAAAAGCGGTAAACTATTTAACCCCCCTTCTAGTTTTCCACAACTACTAACACTTCTGCTTCCTTTATAGACTTCTCTTTAAGCTCCTCAACCAGGACCTATATAGTATAAATAGGCAAAGCTGGTGGATGTAATATTGGCATAAGCATCAGTTTTTTTGTTTTTCACATCTTGGTACTTGCTTGATTGAGAAATTTTTAAATCTGCTAGAGAGATGTATTCACTTTTTTCTAGTATAGTATAAACCAGGCTCCTTGGCTACGTAGGATCCATTTACCTGATTGGCCACTAAGCGAGAGTCCACATTTGCTTGGAGATTTTTTACACCCATTTGTTTTGCGATTCTTAGGCCGGTTATTAAAGCTTCATATTCAGCCTCGTTATTGGTTGTGTCAAACCTGAATCTTAGAGCGTAAGTGAATTCTGCTCCTTTCGGATTTGTAAGTATTAGACCACCTCCGGAACCATCCACGCAGGATGATCCTTCTGTAAACACGTTCCATGGTCCGGAAGGTTCTCTCCACATATTTCTATGGGCTTGTTTAGAGAGTCATCTTCCGGACGTTCCACAATGAAATCCGCCAAGATCTGTCCTTTGACTGATGTTCTTGGTATGTACTGCATGTCATATTCACCTAGCTCGATACTCCATTCTGCAGCCTTTCTGCGAGCTTTGGTCTTGACAGTATCTGCTTGATTGGCTGGTCCATGATGACAATAATTGTGTGAGCCTGAAAGTATCTTTTTAGCCGTTTGCTTGCATGCACTAAAGCTAGTACCAATTTTTCCATTGACGTGTAATTTATTTCTGGACCCTGCAGGGAGCGGGTAACAAAGTACACTGGTACTTGATTTGCCTCTCTCTCCGTCATTAAAACTGCACTTACGGCTTCTCATGCAACCGCAAGGTACACAATCAATTCTTCTATTTCCATTGGTGCAGTTAATGTTGGGAGCTTTGCGATCAATTTTTTCATCTCTTTAAATGCAGCCTTAGCTTCCGCAGTCCATTAGAAATCACTCTTCTTTGTGCATTTCTTTAAAGTTTTAAAGAACGGGCAGTGACTTTTCTGCTGATTTGGAAAGGATCTGTTTAAGCTTGCTAGTTTTCCATTCAGCTTTTGTACATCTTTTAGACATTTTGGGGATGGCAGGTTTAACAACCAGCTTTTACCTTTATGGACATCCCATTATCCCTCGGTATTCAACTCTTATCCCCAAGAATGCGCCCTCCTCTATTTTGAAGGTACATTATTTGATTTAGCTTTATTTTTATTTCCTTCAGTGTTTTGAAATGTCATCCTCCCATGTCCTATTATTATTTCATGCTTCCGTGCCTTATTTTGATCACCAGGTCGTCCACATATACTTCTAAGTTTCTGCCAATTTGCTTTTGGAATGCTTTGTCTACCAGACGCTGGTAAGTTGCTCCGGCATTCTTCAAGCCGAAGGGCATTTTGGAATAGCAGAATACCCCTGGCTTGTAATGAACGTTGTTTTTGCTTCATCCTCCTTTGCCATTTTTATTCGATAACACTTTATAGCTTCTAGAAAGCACTTGCTATTTTCCGTAGCGGATAACTGTCATTAGGGCATTCATGTTGGTCTTTGAAATCTACGCACATCCTCCAACTGTCATCATGTTTTTTTACCATTACTGGATTTGATAACCAACTGTGATAATGGACTTCTTTCATTATACCCAGCGTCCACTAGCTTTTCCACCTCCTTTTGTATTGCTTTGTTTCTTTCTGGTGCCTGGCTTCTTTTTTTTTGTCTCACTTGAGGCATCCTCACACACATTAGTCCTGTGTTCCCGCAATGTGTCCGCGAAACCCCTATCATATCTGCTGTTTCAAGCAAAATACTTAAGGAGCGACTAAGTAAGTGAAACATCAATAACGTCACATTTTCCTATCATTTATACCATAATGTTTTTACCTACTTATTGTTAATTAAATGCAAGATATTGGTACTTAATTGCTTAAAAGTTTGATATTCAGTAATTATGAAGTCACTTGTAAAGAAAAGCAAAAAGGACGCAATACTAATACTAAAAATGAAGACATTTGAAGAAAGTAACAAAACTTCAACAATACGCCGTATCCAACAAGGAAGATACTTCGTATCTGCGCCAGCTCGTCACAAGAACGCATTCTTATCAATTCCCTATCCAGCGTATCCATTGCTACTCTATACGTCGCATTGACAGCTGTTACCTCATTCCAAAGCTATGCCATTAAAATATGGATAATGGTAATTACCTATTGATTTGATCTTATCGCAGACTACAAGGGAAATTAAACCTTATAGCGCCGTAGCTACTTATCACGAACGGCGTATCCATGATTTACAGACAGTAAAAATATTGGACTCAAATACAATTTAGTGAGCAAAAATTATATTAAAAAAATACTCTCTAAACATATTATACTTTTGAAGACGATTTCTAAGCCAAGAAGAGCACCAAGGTCCGAGCAACCAAACCTAACCCAATAGATAGACATCTTGTAACTTTACTTCCTTAATCGATGATTTCTAATCGTTTGATTACGTTTGTAATAATGACCATGATTGTGGGCTAATACCTCAGGGGTATTAGCCCACTTAAAGAAAGTTATAAATGGTATGGGTTTGATTAATTTACGAGCTTGCTTAATTTATCATTGTTGTTTAATTATGTTTATCGTCTTATACTTGTTTATATGCTTGTACATGCGACCTATCATTCAACTGGGTCTAGGGAGACCTAACCAGTAACCTGGATGCCGGGATAGCTCTCCATGTTGTGTTTTATATACCCGGACCAATAAGTTCCCAAATGAACACCTTATCTTTACTTTTGACTATTAGCTAGTTGGACCTGGCAGGTGACCTGATAATTGTTCAACCAGTATTGTTCTTAGTTAACTTGTAATTGATTTTGGTGGTGGACTACGGGTGTATGATTCAACATCAAGCAATAAGTGGGTAAGCCCCGATGAGGCTATGTGTCATAACAGGATCACCACTGCATTAATCCCTATGATAGATTATAATTTAGACATAGTATGCTTTTATGCGGATGCGTTAATTGTGAAAGGATTGTTCGTGTCTAGGTCTTAGGAAGAAGTATTGCCTAAGTCTTAAGAATGATATGCCGCCTCGAGATAAGCAAGCCATTGCACTATTTAATCAAACCTGCATGTAACTGGATTTATTATGGTTATATACATTTTTTCTTATAATTGGACTCGTACCGCTTCTCTGATTTGTGTTATTTGCTTTAGTTTATTTTGTGCTTTGAATTGTTTATTGTCACCATAAACCTGTGCCAGTCTCTCAGGCTGAAAACCCATCCTCTTGTTAGAAACCGTATATAACATAGGTTTAACCAGTAATTAGACTAATCTAGAATAGAATAAATACTAAATCGGATAATTGGTTAACTCTCACTCTTAGTATTCGACACCCTACTTACCGCGAAGCTACTTCTTGACCGGGTACTCTGCCCGTTAAAGTGTTGTCTTTAGGTTAGTCAGCAAAATATAAATAGTAAAACCTGATACATAAAATAACACCTACACGACCGCACATCAAGGTTTTTGGCGCCGTTGCCGGGGAGTGATTAGTTTAATCTTTGTTCTTTTAGTATTTCTAACTTGTTTAGTGTATAATTGTTAATTCTAATTTCTAGCTGCTAATTGTTTAGTTTAAATTGCATATTGTGTGTTTGTGTGTATGTTTAATTCCTGCATTGTATATTGTGCATATTGTATGTTTGTGTGCATTGTTACAGCCTGCTGTAACATACTATTCGAATACCAATACGGCGTATTCAATTTATTGGATACGGCGATAAATAAATTTTCTTAACAATACAGCGTATTTTTTTAGGTTAGTGAATACGGCGTAATAGGCAGTTTGACAGTTCTTTCCAAGTGAATATATTACAGGAAAATATGGACGACAATCCCAACAACAGTATGGGAAGAGTACATCAGGCTTAGGAAGAAAAAGCTCAAAGCGAGTAAGGTTTATAACTGGGAAACTGCAAGTAAGGTAAGAACCGTACGATAAGACGTTCATGAACCGCAGATCTTGAAACTGAATTCCTAGCATGTTATATCTTTGATGACGGCGTTTAGCAGATCTTGAAAGCAACGCCTCCTATGAACCTACGGACCTTGCTGAAATCGAACGACTTCAAGAATAGACAGAAAAGTACCCCGTGTTTAACTTCTGCTCGGCATTCAAATGCCCCGTCAACACTCTTTTTGCTCAAACACTCAAAATGGAGAACCATTCGGAGCAAACAATCAGGGAAGTTTCCTCGTATTCAAATTCTTTCATATTATTTAAATGTTTTGTCTATACAACGAGGACGTTGTATAATTTAAAGTGGGGGGAAGAAGATTAGAACGTACTTGTCTCATTTTTACAAATAAAATGCTAAACATGCCTTAAAATGATCAAATTTTAAAAATATTTAGCATGATTTTTGTGAAAAATTACTAATTACATTACCTAGCGCACCATAACCCTTATTGTCTATTGTGAGAATTAAGCCTATCCGTTTCTAATTGCTTACTAAAATTCCACAAAAATATGTGTGTGTCGATGATGTAGTGAACTTTAGAACTTGGCCTGGTATATCACGCGAGACCTCAATAATAAGTACTATAGATTTAGATAGAGTAACATGCTTGACTGGTAAATTTCTAGGATTAAACCAAACAGCCTTTACATGTCCTATTATTAACTAACTAACACGGTTATGTTGTTACCCCGTGTAACCCATTTTTTGCTTACTCTTATTTTTAGAGTATTGATACCCCTAGAACAACCTGCTGAGCCAATTCCTTCTTTTCCTCACCAAAAAAAAATATTTTTCGTAACAACCCTTTAACACCTCTAGTCTACCGGTAGATTTAAACTATTATGATCGATGTTGCTATTTTTATTTATTTCTATTGTTTTTTTTTTTTTTTATTATTTTTTTGGCTTTTTGTGTAAAGTTATGTAGTTCCTGTGTCAAAGTGAAAATTTCTCTGTCTGTAATGGTCGGGAAAATTGCACAATGCAATGGGATGTTTTGTAGCTCGTGTATTTTGCTACCTTCGCAATTATGTATTATGTCCGAAGAAGAAAAGTTTAAAGGAAAAATCAACCGGATAGATGATGATAGTGAAGACGGTGAATTACACCGAGATTTATGATGTATTGTTTGATTCAAAAAAAATGATGTATGATAGTCGATTCATTAAGCTTATACAAATGAAATTATTCAAAAGGATCGACGATGTAAAGTTTTGTAAAAAGTGGCTGATATCACCACTTATTTATAAAATATGTAAAGTTCAGGGATGTAAGGGAAGTTGACCGTTATGGGAACGTTAACTTAGGTTGTCATTGTTATATGATCGAGACGTTTGTATATATTTTTGAGTCTTCATCATGGGATAGTCAGGAAAGTTACTAGCAACTACACCCTATTTTTTGGCTTTAATCTATTTGTTTTGTGATTTTTATTTAACAACCATTTCACTTCCCTTTCCTGATAATGTAAACATATAGATCCACTCGAAAGTGATTGTTTGAGCGTTTGTGTACTATCCCGTGGATTCGGGTGTGTATACATGTCTTAGCTGCTTTGTTGGACGACGAACCTTTGGTGAAAATCAGAAGATCCATACCCTATATCATTCTTTATCTCAATAGGAATGATTAAACCCAAGCCTTTTAATAAAAACGCAATTTACCTTTTGACTTGTTACTCCTTAGCTTTAGAGGTGGAGATGTATATCCTTGCCAAGCCTATGATACGAAGATAAATTTCACGACCCTGGCTTTATGACGTACCGAAAAATGATACACCTAGATTAGTTAGTGAATCTGAGGATTTTCATTTCCATATTTCATGAGGAGCTTGGTTTTGTACATGTGGTTTAGAACGAAGAAAAATGATTAACGGAAAAGTCCTTAACCTCGGTTGGGATACACTTTCAAAAATCTTTCTAAAGTCTACTTGAGGATAAGTAGGATTAAAGTGGGGAGATATTTGATAACAACAAATAACGTCACATTTTCCTATCATTTATCCTACATGTTTTACCCACTTTTGTTTAATTATTGCAAGAATTGGTACTTAATTGCTTAAAGTTTTATATTGCAGTAATTATAAAGTCACTTGTGAAGAAGAAGCAAAAAGGCGCAATTCTGGAACTAAAACGAAGACATTTGAAGAAAGTACCAAAACAGCAACAATACGCCGTATCCAATAAGGAAGATACGGCGTATCTACGCCAGCTCATCACAAGAACGCGTTCTTATCAATTCCCTATACGGCGTATCCATTGCTACTCTATACGCCGATTGATATTGTACCTCAGTCAAAGATATGCATTAAATAGTGATTAAATGGTAATTACCTAATTGATTTTATCTTAATGTGGACTTTCAAGGGAAAATTAAGCCTATTACAGTCGTATCCACTTATCTTGATACGGCGTATCCAGAGATTTTTAGACACTATAAATACTGGACTCAAAAACGAAGTTCAGTGTGTAAAAACATACTCTTTACATATTATACTTCTGAAGACGAATTTCCAAGGCCCAGAAGAGCAGCCAAGGTCGAGCATCAAACCATAACCCAATAGAAGACATCGTGTAGTCTTTACTTTCTTAATCATTTGATTTTCTTAATCTTTTTGATTATGTTTGTGTAATAATGACCATGGAATAATGGTGCCTAAAACCCTCGGTATTAGCCATTTTAATGAAAGTTATAATGTATGGTTTGATTTAATTCAACTTTGCGTAATTTATCATTGTTGTTTAATTATGTTTATCGCCTTATACTTGTTTATGTGCTTGTACATGCGACCTATCATTCAACTGGGTCTAGGGAGACCTAACCAGTAACCTAGATGCCAGGATAGCTCTCCATGTTGTGTTTTATATGCCCGGACCAATAGGATCATAAATGACACCTTATCTTTTACCTTTTGACTATAAGCTTAGTTGGACTGGCAGGTGACCCGATAATTATTCAACTACTATTGTTCTTAGTTAACTTGTAATTGATTTTGGTGGTGGACTACCGGTGTATGATTCAACATCAAGCAATAAGTGGGTAAAGTCCCGATGGGCTAGGGTCTTAACAGGATCACCACTGCTTTAATTCCCTATGATAGATTATAATTAGACTATATGATGCTTTATGCGGATGCGTTAATCGTGACAGGATTTTTCGTGTCTAGGTCTAAAGAAAGGAACCGCCTAAGTCTAAGAATGGATATGCCGCCCAACCGAATAAGCACGCCATTTCCACTTGATGAGTGTTGTCGTTATGTGTATAATTAATTTATCAAGTTTTAAATTATTAATTTTCCGACTTAACCAAAAACAAACACGTTAATGTCAATAATAGTTTTCGTAGGTAAGTAGGGTGTCGATCACTGAGAGCGAGGTTAAATCTATCAATTTTATTAATATCTTGGTTGTCTAATCTAAGTTAGTTCTATTCTATTATATTCTTATGTTAAACATATGTCAGTCTAAACCCTAAATCTAATGAAAAGGAGGGTTTCAGCCTGAGAGACTGCACGTTTTTGGGTGTTGACTACAATCAATCCTAGACACGTTACCCACGAAGCTAATTAACATAAGATAAAAGAGCGTCAGAACCTATAAGAGAAAACTGAATTAAACCATTATTAATCTGAAGAACGCTGATGTTTATTTAGTGCAACGATTTCTTCTCTCGAGGTGGCAATCATTCTAAGACTTAAGGCGTTACTCTTCCATAAGACCTAGACACTATAAATCTGTCACAATAAAGCATCCACGTTAAAGCATCCCTAATTTGCTGATTAAAATCTATCTTAGGGATTAAGGCAATGGTGATCTTGTTAAACCCTAGCTCATAGAGACTTTACCCACTTACCGCTTAATGACAATCTATACACTAGTAGTCCACTTGTCCAACTATCCAATGGAATCAGAAAGTTATTTGTTGAATTATCTAGGTCACCTGCTAGTCAACACTATCAATAAACCATCGAAAATGTCCAATTAACTAGTTAAGCCCGAAGCTTATCCTAGACACAGACTTAGAAGGACAATATTTATGTAACTATTATTCTAGATGTATAAACTACTATATGGAGAGCTATCCCGGACTGTAGATCCGCTTGGTCCATTTAGCTAGATCCAGTTGAATGATAGGTCGCATACAAAAGCGCGTAACAAATATAAATTGATAAACATAAACAAGCATACAACGATAAATCAAGAAATCGATAATAAACAAATACCAAACATTCAGATCTTTATAATAATGGCTAATACTCAAAGGTATTAGCCTTCAAACGTCATAATAGATACAAGAGTAATAATTTAGCCAAGGTAAACTAACTGAGTTAACGAATGATACAAAAAACTGAACGATTACTAAAGTATAAGAATTACACGATGTCTCCTATTGAATGAATAGCGTTGCTCGACCTCTTCTGCTCTTTTTCCCTTCTAAAAATTGACTTTTGTGGTTTATGTATCGAGAATATGATTTAGCACACTTAAAACTCGTTTTTGAGTTTTCTATTTATAAGGTCTGGAAGTTGGTTCAATACGGCGTATCCAAGGAGTTGGATACGGCGTATTGGGCTTTTCTTGGAGTAGGGACCACATTTGATATCTTTCAGAATATTATATTCCTTTTCTTGAATACGATGTATAGAATATTCTGGATACGGCTTATTGACTTCATTCCTTTTGTGATCTTTGGTGGATGCAGACACGGATATGCCGTATCTTCTTGATGGATACGGCGTATTGGTCTTCAAATCAATACTCTTCAAAATATCTTCAATTAAGCTCCATAGTGCGCGCCTTTTGCTATCTTTCACCAATTACTTCATAATTACTACAATTCTCAAATATAAATGTAAACTTTTTGGCATTTTGTCAAAATTTTGGAGGAATAATTAATTTATGTCATCTCCACTAAAGGACAAAAAGGTTGATTTTGTAAATAAAAAGAGTTAAAAGTAATCGAAATGAACATGGACACGTAAAGATGATATAGATTTTATACTTACCTCGTTAAGCCCGATAAAGAGACGAGAATAATTAATTTATGTCATCTCCACTAAAGGACAAAAAGGGTGATTTTGTAAATAAAGAGAGTTAAAAGTAAACGATTGAACACGGACCGTAAAGATGATAAAGATTTTATACTTACCCCGTTAAGCCCGATAAAGAGATGAAAATAATAAAATATTATTATTGTTAGTATTATTATATTATTATTATTAGAATAATATATATATATATATATAGAGAGAGAGAGAGAGAGAGTTTGGTTCAAATAGTAAGTGATTTTAGGTAAAAAGGATAAAAAGTGTAGAGAATGAATTAATGTGTCATTACTATCATGTGATAATTCATTTATGTGTCATTAATATCATGTGAAAATATGTCAATTGTGTGTCAGTTACAAGAAATTATGTGCAAGTGTGTTAATATTGTTAGCTAAAGAATTCATGTGTTGTTAATAATAGCGTAATTAATTGTGTGTAAACATTGCTAGTGTGACCAATATAGCGTATTAATAGTGAATCCAACATCGCTAGTGTTCAATTACAATCGTTATGTGTCAAATATATAATTAATACCTCAATTTAATCTCATTAATACCTCACATCCAATGGCTAGAAATTCTTCCTATACTTTTTACCACTTGTAACTTTTCACAATAACATCACCCTATATATATATATATATATATATATTAACGTTGCGAAAATATCTACTCGTTTATTTTCGATCTTTGAACTCCCACTTATTTCTCGTCAGATTTTCTTGGATCGTTTGATCATTCATCCCATTTCAATGGTGATCGAGGTTTTGGATAAATTATGTTGATGTCACACTTAGCCCAAGTGTTTTGAGTCTTTTTGAGTAATTCACCACACAACCATAATATGAGATAACGGTTTTGGTTATGAGATAATGATTTTGGTTATGAGATAACGGTTTTGGTAAAAGATAACGGTTTTGGTAAAAGATAACGGTTTTGGTTATGAGATAACGGTTTTGGTTATGAGATAACGGTTTTGGTAAAAGATAACGGTTTTGGTTATGAGATAATGGTTTTGGTAAAAGATAATGGTTTTGTTGTGAGATAACGGTTTTGTTATGAGATAACGGTTTTGGGATAAAGAATAAAAGTTTTTGTAATAAGGAAAGAGGTTTTGTAACGGAATTGAGAATTTTGGTGTGAGTTAAGACGGATACTTGTACAATAAGACAACTTTGTACACACATTAATTAGGTGTCAAAATTAATTAGGTCATGGCCGGGTACTGTTGTGCGTTTGCGTTGAGATTATTTGTGCTTTGAGTTTGAGATTTGTGTAGTTGCCTTATTTGTTATTGAAGTGAGTTCTCGTAGACCCATTTTTCTACTGTTTTTCCGTTGGGAAAAAATGATACTCAAATGTGTTTTGAACAGTTTTGAAATTTGACTCTGCAAAACGTGGTTTTGTTTTTGGGACAATTATGTGCTTATAATTGTTATGTGAATATATGTGATGTGATTTTACTTGCGTGTACTGTGTTTGGCACAGCAAAGGTTTTGGTTTTACTTGCATGTAATGTGTGTCATGGCAAGGGTTTTGGTTTTTGGATCCTGCCCTAATATAGTTGTGACAACCCGAGAATTTCCGTTCAATGAGTTAGCCGTTTCCGTGTAGTAATTGAGAATTTTTAAATGTTCGTTTAGCTTTATCGTTAAACGGAAGTTGTTGTTCGTTATTATCTAGACCGTCTCCGGGAGCGAACCGGGACACCAAACGTTGTAGTATTTTGGCAATATCCGCATTTTTATGTTTTTAAGCAATATTTAAAATTTTGTAATTTTTAGTGATACCGTTACTCGTTTCGTTACTTACGTGCTTCGCATTTAATTTATACTTATACATGTGCATGCAAAGTCTTGGAAATTAATTCACAAAGAGCACTAGTGATCCTAGAAAGTGGGAAAAATATTTTTGGTCCCACTTTTTGCCTTATGCCAACCGGTCACACACACTCTTGACTTAGGATCCTTTATTTTTCAAATTGATACAAGTCTAACTAACATCCTACAAAATGGCTAGTACCTATGGTACAAGACACACCTCCTTAGCTTTCTCACCTTGGTCTCCAAATGGTCCCAAGCCTAGGATTCTTAGTTTGCTTACATAGTAAGCATACACTTCACCTTATATAATAATTCAATCTTCACCATTTCATTTTATTCTTACACTTCTTCTCTGTAAAAACACACACTAAAATTCTCTCCCTCTCCTCCCCTCTCTTGGTCGTCCGCTGCCACCAACCACCACACCACCACCGTCGTTAGATTTTAATCATGATTTTGGAAGCTCAAGTATATTTAGTTTGGGTATTTTAACAACGTTTGGGTTGTTTGATCGACCTTAATCACCTCCTAATCTATCATTTTTGTACGATCATATTTTCTATATATTTCATGTACTTTTACATTCGTATGATCATTCCGAACAAGGTGTACAAAGCGGATCATTGTGAAAACCATTACCTATTTTTCTAAAAAACCACAAGTCTCAAAGTTTAATCTTTTTATTTATAAATGGAAGAACATAAAAAGTAGTTGTACTTTTGCGTTTAAAAGTTCGTTGTGACTATTTTGATATATATATATTGTTATTATTACGACTATGTTATTTATTGAGATTTATTGTATAACGAGCTTAAATATTATTGGTGAAGAGATTAAGTTAGATGTTTGTTTTGTTGGAAGTGTAAATTGAAAGTCGAAGAGGTTTAGGTTTAGAATGAATTTGTTGTAATATGTGCAGTGTTGTCGAAAATCGATCGGATATTCTTTTGAGTCAATAAAAGATGTACTTTTATAAAATGGATATTTTCACGAGTCAAGATGGATAAAAATGGAAAGTCGATATTTTTAGAAAGGTCATGCCGAAATTTCATAAACTGTATAAATGCGTCAAAAAATATACTTTTATTATCAAACTTAAGATAAAATGAAGAATAACGTTAAGTGTCGAGTTAGCTCAACATTTATGGTTGTCGAGTCAACTTTGGTGTGTCGAGTCACTAAAAGACGAAGTACACTAAAAGACGAAATACACTAAAAGATGAAATACACTAAAGATAAAATACACTAAAAGACGAAATACAATAAAAGATGAAATTCACTAAAAGAGGAAATGCACTAAAAGATAAAATATACTAAAAGACAAAATATTTTCAAAGATGTTTCAAAGTGTCGAGACTTGTCAAAACTTATAACTTTCGAAAGTACATTTTGAAAAGGATGCGCCATGTCTACTCATGCTCGGATGATCAACTCTTGCGTTAAGCGTTATTCGTTTTACATTATTCTTAAACGACAACTATATGTTAGGTTATCGCTAGGACCGAGAGATTCGTCTTTACTTGATTGATTACTTTTGATCCACAACTCGCATAAGGTGAGTTCATAGCCCCACACTTTTACTCATTTTGAATAAATGTTTTATAACTTTGGGGTAAGAATCATTGCTTGTTTTTAAAATCGGACACAAGTACTTTCATGAGAACTTTTCCCTGTTTACGTGTTGCCTAAGTAGCGCTAGACCTCCTATTGCCCAAAACTATCATGAACTGTTAATCTCTTGACCGGAGAACCGGTTGAGGGAACGCGAGTGAATAAATAGATCTATTGGGACTAATTATCCCTATCTGGGTAAGTCACACTTACTACCCACGGGTCGCCCGATTAAACGAATATATGTCATGTCGAATTTTGGATAGGAAATCTTAGGTCGGATTTCCTCTAGGGCAATGCAACCTATAGCTATATGAAAGCTATGTCTCAGAATTAGCATTGGTGTCATGAGCTTAGTGCAACATAAATATCTTTTATGTGAAGTTGTATTTATTATAACTGTCGCATGCCTGTAAAATCTTGTGGTCCACTATAACAACGTTTGAACTAAACCTATGAATTCACCAATTTTATGTTGACGTTTTAAGCATGCTTTTTAGGTACTTAGCTTTGGACTTCTCTGATGTGCTATGTGGAGTCTACGTGCAATATGATATCATATTTCAAGACTTTATTATCATTCATACTCGTTGTTTTTTGAAACTTAATTATGCTTCCGCAACGTTTTAAATTTCATTTCAAATCTTGTAAGACTTATCCATTTATTTTAATAAATACAACGAGTTATGATTTTTAAAACGTCCATTAGTGGTTGTTCTTTGTACTTTGTGTGATGTATATTATGACATCACGCCCCCGGACACGTATTCCGTCCAGGCCCCGTTTGGGGGTGTGACAGATTGGTATCCAGAGCCAAGGTTATAAAGAACCTGGTAGTATATACTAGGTCTGGTCTATAACCAATATGTGATCCTTACGTGCTTTTATGTGTGCCTTATACGTGCTTTTGCTATGGCGTATATGTGAGTATCATTTTGCTATGAGCATGTTATGATATGGGTTTACCTCTGCCCCGTGTTTATCGTTCCTTGCGTTATGTTTCTTTGCATTTATTTTTACCCTTGAGCTCTATTTTGCTATGAGCTTACGTTTGTCTTGTGTCTGTTCTTCTATGCGTTTACGTTTGCCTTACGTATATTTCCCCATTTACATATATGGAAGTTGTATATATGTATGTATATATATATATTTAACTTTCCTAAGACATTGTAAGTGGCATAATGGTCTTGTATATTTTAAGACATTGTAAGTGAAACAATGGTCTCATTATTTCTAAACATCATGAGTAATACGATGATCTTTAAAACTTTTCACGACTTTACATTATACCGTTTTGCTTAATTTTGGAAACCCGTTGCAGTCTGTCGACCCTACTGATCATCCTACTATTTGACTCTGAAGACGACTTTGAACACCCGCCCTATACTGTTGAAACACCTACGTCATCTCGTCACGTCTCAACTCTTCTTACTTCTCGTAACTTCTAGAAACATGCCGATTAACTCGCACTCAACTTTAACCTCTCACCTCATAACATTCCATTTCTTTTTGGAAACACGACTTCTGAAATTCGACTTATTTTATTTCGTTTAATCCGTTCAATATTGAAGAAAATACCGACAACAAGATAAGGAATGAGTTCCACAAAGATCGATTGTATTATAACCCAACGAATTGGTAATGCTATTAAAGATGTTGTTGTTTGTGAGGAAATAATCCACTTGGCTCCCAACTAAATGGATTAGGTCGTACGTTAGGAAACCAAAGTAGTAAGGAATGCCAACAACGGAATAAATGACAAAAGGTCGTGAGAGCTTACATTGCTAGACCAAAATAACAAAAATAGATATGTCAGAAAGTTACCCTTCTACAACAAGCGTAAGTTGCGCCACGTTGGGCCATACATTGATGAGTGAAATAACTGTAAGGGAGTTGGCCATATGAGTAGAGATTGTAGGACACCCGTTTAAATAACAACTTAGAGGCCGCAGTGGCAAATTAGAGTAGACTTGAACCATAACCATAATAGTATTGCACTAGTACTTCCTTATGAATTTCGTGTATTGTGTGGATGTTTTTAAACCATCTGTTCATTTTGTGTCATGATGATTTCGTTAATTACACTTCCATTCTCTAATAATTTATGTAAGGTACTCCTCAAATCTATTACCGTCTTACAACCCATTTCACTATTATTTTATAAACCGCTTTACTGTTATAGACTAATTGGATGTTATCCTATGAACTATTTTAGTGTCGTCTTATAAACATAGTAGTTGTCGAGTTATAAGTTATATTACCGCCAGCTTACAAACCGTTTAGCTGGTAGCTTCTTGTTTATTTCAACACCTTATAAACCATTTCACTATCATTTATAAACCATTCCAGCGTCACCTCATAAACTATTTTATAGACATTTTATAAACTATTTTACCATCAGCCTACGAACCATTTTGCTGACAGCGTATTAACCATTTTACTACCATTCTATAAAAGCATTTTGTTACCATCTTATAAATTGTTACGTCATCACCCTATAAACTATTTTGCTATCATTAATATAAGACGTTCCACTAGCGCCTTCTAAACTATTTTGCTATTATCTTATAAACCATTTCGCTAGTATTTTATATAAACCATTTTCCTGTCATCCTATAAACCATTTTTGTGGGAATCTTATAAACTACTTCATTAACATAAACTATTTCACCGATGTTTTATAAGCTGTTCTAGTGCTTTCTCATAACTACTTTCACAGACACTTTACAAACTAACTTGTCTTTATCTTTTAACCTATTTTGTCGTCGTTCATAAACTCTTTTGCCATTATTTTATAAACCATTTTACTAGTATAAACTATTTGGATGTTGTCGTATGAACCACACTAGCGTCGTCTTATAAACCGAAATATTGTCGTTTATAAACTACTTTCCGTCAGTCTACGAATTGTTTTGCTAAACAGCTTATTAATCACTGTACTGTCGTCCTATAAACCATTTTGCCATTATCTAATAAATTATTCTACTTTAATCTCATAAACTATTTTTGCAATCATTTTTAACAAACTAAATCGCCTTTCATCTTTTAACTAATTTCATCGTCGTTTATAAGCTCTTTTGCCATAATTCTATAAACCGTTTCGCTAACATCTTATAAACTATTTCGATACCATTATATAAACCATTTTGTCAATCTCTTATAATTATCCCACTATTACCTCGTAACTTATTTGGCTATCATTTAATGAACTAAATTGTCTCCATCTTATAACCTATTCTACGGTTAATTGTCGACTCTTTTGCTACCCTATTATAAACTACTTTGCGGTCATTTTACAAACCGTTTCATTGTCACCTCATGAATTATTTCGTTGTCATTTAAAAAAAACTATTTCACTGTCAAATTATAAACTATGTAGTCGTCATCTTATGAACTACTTCGTGTCTTCTATAAACTATTACGTTGTCACTTTATAAATTTTTGAGTTGTCAACTCATAAACTATTTGATACCACATTATGAACCCCCTTACTGTTACGTTATAAACCGTCAAGTGACTTTCTTGTAAACTATTTTTATATCACCTCTTGAGCTATTTTACAAAATGTCTTGTGTTGCTATATAAACTATCTTGTCATTGTTTTTACGAACTGTTTCGCTATTTTATAAACCATATTGTGTATACTATGTAACTTTGAGAAACATAACACTAGTTTTGACGAAATGACATTGCATCGTTAGTCCTTAATTATACATGGCCTGATCACCTATGTATAATTCAAGGAGGACCATGCTATGCTGAGAGTATTCACCATAAAATTTTGTTAATTTACCCTTACTTTCCATTTTTATTTTTTCTTTTCTTTACATTGTCAACGGGATTATAATGTACTCGTGTTTTATTAATATTTTGTGTGCGTATTCATGAGTTGTGTTGGTCATGTGTACTCGTGTTTTAAGCGTCGAAACCAAGTAGATATTTCCCCATCTTATCATATAGAAACACCACACCCTTAGCCGAGAGACCGAATCACGCTCCCTGTAGTCACGATAATTATGGATTGTAAGAACTTAGAAAGTAACATACTTATCACTCTAATTAGATTATAACCAAAAGAACTAGGAGATTTCCTTCAATATACATACCTTTTTGTGAGTTAGAATCACGTTAATTATGAGATTCTCGTATCGGCAAATCTTTTGATGGACCTGAAGTTGAAGCAAAGGACGAAATTATTGCAAGTACATGGAACCTAGTTGATAAAAGCCTCACCTCCGCTGAGTTTAGCTCTTTAAGTGGCATTGTCCCATCTACCGTAGACACTAAGTACTCTATTGAGTTAGCCAACGGAAATGTCATGGGAATTGATACCATCATTTAAGATTGTACATTGAATTTTCTGAATCATCTATTCAAAATAGACTTAATGCCTATAGGACTTGGTAGTGTTGACGTTATCATTGGTATATGTTGGTTGACAAAGTACCACGCCATGAGAAATTGTGAATAAAAATCATTTGTATCCCCTTAGGTGATGAAACTTTAACGCTTCAAAGCAATATGAGTGATGGATATGCATCGATAGTTGCTAGTAAACAGAGTTGTTTGATAGGATTGGTATGTTGGAGCGGGATAACTTGAGACTCGGAGGCATGTTATGTGTTGAGAGAAAGAGAGTTGACCGTCTCTGGCATAGTATGTCGTATACTCAAAAGGATTTGTAAGACCGAGTTCCTCACCCTGGGGAGCTCCGATATTGTTCATCAAAAAAGAAGGATGGACCCTTCAGGATGTGCACCGACAACCGAGAATTAAACAAGCTAACCGTGAAGAACCGTTATCGTTACCTAGTATAGATGATCTTTTCGATCAACTATGAGGATCTAGCATTTACTCAAAAATCGACCTAAGGACTAGTGACCACTAATTAGAGTTCGAGAAAAGGACATTCTAAGACCGCATTTAGGACCCGTTATGAACAATTCGAGTTTCAGGTCATGTCATTTGGTTTGACCAATGCACCGGAGGTATTCATGGATCTTATAAATCGAGTGTGCAAACCGTACTTGGACAAGTTCAAAACAGTTATCTACTCAAGCAGGAATGAGGAGCACGAGGAACACCTTAGGCATATCTTAGAATTACTTAAGAATAAGGAATTGTACGCCAAATTCTCTAAGTGAGAACTCTGACTCCCAAAAGTGCAATCCTCGACCACATTGTTGATAGTCAAGGCATTCACGTCGATACCGCCAAGATTGAGTCAATCAAGGATTAGATAACGCCTACTACCTCAATGAAGATACGAAAATTTTTAGGTCCTGCCGGCTACTACCGACGATTTATCGAAAGTTTCTCTAGGATATGGAAACCTCTAACCAAATGACTCAGAAAAATGTGAAATACGAACGGGAAGAGAAATAAGAGGAAGCCTTTCGACTGCTAATGTAGAAACCTCATACACCGATTTTACCACTTCCCGACGGAACGAAAAACTTTGTGGTTTATCATAACGCCTCGCATAATGGATTTGGTACTATACTGAGTCAGAAGGAGAAGGTGATAGCTTACGACTCTCGACAACTGAAAGTTCATGAGAAGAACTACACGACACACGACCTAGAATTAGGAGCAATAGTGTTTACTCTCAAGATTTAGGAACACTACCCGTATGGCATGAAGCGCACCACGTTTACAAACCATAAGAGATTATAGCACATTCTAGATCAAAAGGAATTGAACATGAGACCACGTAGATTGTTAAGATTGCTCAGTGATTCGATTGTAAGATTCGATATCACCCTGGAAAAGCAAGCGTTGCGGCAGACGTTCTAAGCAGAAATGAACGAGCTGAGCCTCTCAGGGTGAGAGCCTTAGTGATGACCATTAATTCAAACCTACCGCCACAGATTCATGAGGCACGAGTAGAAGCTCTCAAGAAAGAGAACGTTAAAGATGAGAACCTTCATGGTATGGACAAAGAGTTTAAAAATCATCTTGATGGAACTCTCTGCATTAGGAGGAGGAGTTGGTTGCCACGCGTTAGAGACTTAGGAGAATTGATCCAGCATAAGTCACACAAACCTAACTATTTCATCCACCCTGGAATCGGATAAGATATATCGTAATTTTAAGCAGTTTCACCAATGGCCTGATATGGAAGCATGCATCACCACCTATGTCAGCAAGTGCTTGACGTGTTTAAAGATGAGGGACTATTATCAGAAGCCATCCAGTCTATTAGTACAACCAGAAATATCCCATTGGAAATGGGAAGATATAGCCGTGGATTTTTCATAAAGCTACCAAAGGAAACAAGCAGTACGACACTATTTGGGTAATCGTGATTATCAAAAAGAATTATGCCGACGTGAGACGCAAACCCTTAGAATTTCAAATTGGAGATAAGGCCATGTTGAAGGTATCGCCTTGGAAAATAAGTGATACGTTTTAGCAAACGGGGAAAGCTGAACCCTAGATATATCAAACCTTTTAAGAATCTAGCTAAAGTAGGAACCGTTGCTTTTAGACTCGAACTTTCACAACAAGTAAGCAAGGTTCATAGTACATTGCATGTACTAAACCTGAAGGAGTGTTGGTCTAACGAAACACTCTCCTTTTCGCTGAATGAGATTTAAATAACTACAAGCTCCATTTCATCAAGGAACCGGTTGAGATTATGGACCAAAAGCCAAACAATTGAGGCAAAGTCCTATTCCTATCGTCAAGGTTCGTTAGGACTCAAGAAGGGGTCCCGAGTTCACCTGGGATCGTGAAGATCAATTCCTAAAGAAATACCCTCCCCCTCCCTTATTCTGTTTTCAAAATCTATAACGACACTCAATGTCACGCCTTAAGCTTTGAGGACAGAGCTCTTTTAACGAGGAAAGGATGTCACAACCCGTAAATTTCCGATCAATATTTTATCCGTTTCCGTTTGATAGTTTGAATTTTTAATGTTTCGTTTAATTTTTACGGGTAACCGGGGAGTTGTTCCGTAATTTATTGAGAATCATTGTCGGAAGCGATCTGTGCATCCAATCATCATAGTCTTTCATCCGTAGACGCGTTTTTACCATTTTAATTGATATTTAAAATTTCAGTAATTTACGTAAAGTCGTTATTCATTTTTGTTATACGCGTGTTTCGGATATAGTTAATAACTTATACTTGTGGATGGAACCCTTGAAATTAAATCAAATAGAGCACTATATCCCTAGAATGTAGGAGACCAAATTGGTCCCCCATCTTGGCTCATGCATAAACGAATACAACAAACCATACACACTTAGGATGCCATTTTTCAATTTTGAAAACCTCTAAACAAGTCACCATCAAATAAGCTAGTAAATGTCCTCTTCTTCATTCTCATTGGAAGATCAAATTGGTCTCCTCCTTTTTCCCTTTCTTGCCAATGCCAAAACCCCACACACCACACACACATTTCTAATTTTAAAAACTTATACTTGGCTAAATTCATTTCATTTCATTCATTCGTATCTCATTTTCTCTCACAATAAACACACACATAAAAGTTGTGCTCTCTTTTCCTTCTTCTCTCCTATAACCAACGAACGAAACTCACCCTAATAAACCATCTATATTTTGATATTGATCAAAAACCTTTGAAGACCTTGAAGTTATATTGATCGTGTTGAGATTTGGGTAGCCTTTATACAACGTTTGGGTTGTTTTAGTCTCTAATCATCCACTAATCCTTCATTTCGTGTAAGTCATCAAATCTTTATAAAACTTGTACTTTTATGATCATCTTTATGCATATATACTAGTTGTACAAACGGATTATCAAAGTTTACATTTTTAAACTACGTAAACCTTAAAAGGTTGTATATTGGTTCGAAAATAAATAAAGTGAATATAAGGAAATTATAGTTTTGTGATCGTGGTTATTTTCGTGTAATGAAAATGATAACTTATGGCTTATTTATTTCGGCTTATTTAAATAAGCTTTTGGGAAAACTTATTTGAGCTTATTGGGCTCATGTTTGGATCGGCCCAATAAGGGAAACCACAAGAAAATGTTGTTCGAGCTTATTTGACTTGACTTATATTTTATTCGGCTTATTTCTTGCTTATTTTGAAAGGACAAAACATTTAGCTTATTTGGCTTAATAAATAAGCCCAAATAAGGCTTCATGTGCTTATAAGCCGCATCCCACACAAGAAGCCACGAACCATGAGCTTAATCAATAAGCTTTAAGTTTGGCTTAATTGTTTTGTCTTATCAAGAGCTTATGGTAGCTATTGGTGGACCACGAACTTATTAAATACCTTTTTACGTGTCAGACTAGTTATATAGGATTTTGATTGATCGAACTTGTGAAATGTAAATTGAAAATGAGTTTTGATTTAAGTCTACGACTTTGGAAAACGTGTAAACACGAACGGTTCACGTCAAAATTTTATAAAATTTATATACTTAGGATAAATTGTGAAAAATATATTTTTATAAGACATTTCCGAAAAACATATTATTTATAAACGATAAATAATATATATAAACCATGTAAATAAATTAAATTACTTATTTACGTTTTCTACTTACGTATTTAATTTAAAAATCGACAGTTAAGCGTGCTCGTGTGAGGGAAGCACTAGCATGGGTGACCTGTCGGGAAATGGTTAAGTTGAAGATTGATGACATCAAATAAAGTCATTTTATTATATCATTTATCCCATCTATTTTGCCCACGTTTATATAATTATTGCATTATTTGATACTTAATTGCTTTAAAGTTGATAAATGCAGTAATTCAGGGGTGTTTTGTAAAGACAAGCTAAAAGGCGCATAATTTGGAGCTAAAACGAAGACATTTGAAGATTGCTGAAATTTCACCAATACGCCGTATCCAACTTAAGAGATACGACGTATCTGCGCCAAGACTTCACAAGAAAACGCGTTTGACCAATTCCTAATACGACTATCCATGCTGTCTACATACGCCGTATCCATGAAGATAACTATTCAAAGATACAGTAAATCAAGTAAATTGGGAATGATATCAAAGATTTATTACGAACGTAGCGCGCACTCCAAGGAATCCAGCCCAATACGCCGTATCGACCTTGCTGGATACGGCGTATCAAGTCTTTTTCAGACACTATAAATAGAAGACTTAAACACGAGTTTTCAGTGTGCAATATCATATTCTTTATACCATACTCACTAAAGACGGATCTTAGAAGAGAAGATCACCCACCAAGGTCAAGCATTGATCACGAATCCATAGAAGACATCGTGTAATTTTTACTCTCTTAATCGTTCGATTTTCATTGTTTGATTATGCTTGTATAATTACAATGGTTGTGGGCTAATACCCTCGGGTATTAGCCATCTTAATGAAAGTTTAATGTTTGGTTTGTTTCAAAATCGATTTCTTAATTTATCGTTGATTGTTTAATTATGTTTATCACCTCATACTTGTTTATGTGTTTGAATATGCGGCCTATCATTCAACTAGATCTAGTGATACGGACCAAGTAATCTAGATATCGGGATAGCTCTCCATATCGTGTCTCATATTACTAGACCAATAGGATCACAAATAACGTTCTGTTTTTGTCTTTGGATTATAAGCTTAGTTAGACCGGTAGGTGACCCGTTTATGTTTCAGCAATCATGCTCTTAATTAACTGATAAAGATTAGAATAGTGGACTACCAGTATATAAAACACCGTCAAACAATAAGTGGGTAAAGTCCCGTTGGGCTAGGGTTTTAACAGGATCACCACTGCTTTAATTCTCTAAGATAGATTATAATTAAACTAAAGGATGCTTTATGCGGATGCGTTAATTGTGACAGGATTAATCGTGTCTAGGTCTTAGGATGATGTCCCGCCTAAGTCTTAAGAATGATATGCCGCTTCGAGATAAGTAAATCATTGCACTAAAACAAACAAACCAGCATTGAACCGGATTTAATATGGCTAATACGGTTTTCTATCATTTGGCTTGTACCGCTTTTCTATCTTCTAATCTTCTTCTTTTATGTTTATTGTGTATTGAATTGGTATTTGTTTCCACTAAACCTGTGCTAGTCTCTCAGGCTGAAAACCCCCATATCAATAGACAACGTACATAGCATAGGTTTAACCAGTAAATAGACTAATTAAAATACTGATAGAATATAGGATTAATATTCCACTCTTAGTGTTCAACACCCTACTTACCGCGAACTCCATCTTGACCGGGTACACTGCTCGTTAAAGTGTTGTTTTAGGTTTGTCGGCTAAATATAAATTTAAAACTTGATAATCAAATAATTGACCCTACACGACAGCACATCAAAGATATAAAAACATTATTATCAAAAGGTTTTAAATCAATAATTGGGTTTATTGGGTAAAATGTCGAACGATATATATATATATATATATATTACTTGAACGTTATTAAATAACTTTATACGGAGTATATATTTTATATAAATATATACCTTCAACCATAAAAACCGATCACTAACGTTTTATTTATAAAGACATTTACAAAAGTATTTTTAAATAAATGTTTATACAATATCCGTATTTTTCTATCCTTCCGATTCTAAGCCGAAACCTATATTCTCTTAGGTCGCATCCGTGTACCGTCGTTCGTTTCCGTGTGATCATATTCCTAGACGTTCACTCTTTCATTTCACCGACTCGAGGTGAGTTCATAGCCCCACCTTTACTCGTTTTGATTAAGTGTTTTATAACTTGGGGTGAGAAACATTTCTTGTTTTTTTTAAACTTGACACAAGTACTATACGTGAGATTTTCCTGTTTACGTGTTGCCTAAGTAGCATTTAGACCACTATTACCCGAATTATCATGAACTGTTAATTTCCTTAACCGGGAATGGCTGGATTGGTTAATAAGTCGCGATATGAATTAACAATAGATCTATTAGGACTAATTATCCCTATCCGGGTAAGAAGCACTTACTAGTTCGAGTTTGCCAAGAACTAACGGATATATGTCATGTCGAAACTGGTTAGGTGGTCTTTGGTCGGACACCTGTAAGGGCAAGCAAATTTATAGCAATGTACATGCTACCTCCCTATTAGCTTCGGTGTCATGAGCTTAGTGCAACGAAAATACCTTTTTATGTGAAGTTATATCTGTTATAACTGTCGCATACTTTTTGGAAACTTGTGGTCCACATTAATTACGTTTACATTAAACCTATGAATTCACCAACTTTATGTTGACGTTTTAAGCATGTTTTTCAGGTGCTTAGCTTTGGACTTCTCTGATGTGCTATATGGAGTCTACGTGCAATATGATATCATCTTTCAAGACTTTATTATCATTCATACTCGTTGTCTTTTAAAACTTAATTAGGCTTCCGCAACGTTTTAAATTTCATTTCAAATCTTGTAAGACTTATCCATTTTTAATAAGTACTTATCTTTTTTTTAATAAATACAATGAGTTATGATTTTCAAAACGTCCATTAGTGGTCGTTCTTTATACTTTGTGCGATGTATATTATGACGTTACGCCTCCGGACACGTATTCCGTCCAGGCCCCGTTTGGGGGTGTGACACTTGGGTGAAGTTTTTGAGATCTCAAGATGAAGCTCCAGAAATTATAATCAAATTTTTGAAGCAAGCTCAAGTCAGTCTTAATGCTACAGTAAGATATCTTCGTACCGACAACGGCACCGAGTTTCTCAATTAGATTCTACGAAATTATACGGAAGATGTTGGTATTACTCATATGACATCCACTGTACGTACTTCACAACTAAACAGTGTAGTTGAAAGGTTTGCGTTTTCTTGTGCCCTTGAACTTTAGTTTGCTATTGATCTATACATTGGCCTAAATGTTTATTTTTCTCATGCGATTTACTTTGCTTCTCCGTATATTTCCCTCAGTCACGATATATGGATGTATATATATATATATATAAATATATATATATAAATATATATGAAATATATTATAGTATGTTATAAACCTATCCGAAGAATTGTGAGTGACACAAGTGGACTTGTTTATTTTAAGACCTTGTCGCTAGCGAAACAATTGTCACTTACTCTAAAACATCGTGCATATACAATGTCTTTACAACCATTATTTAAACGGCTTTACCTTATACCGTTAGGTATCACTTTGAAAACCCGTTACAGTCTGTCGAACTCCCGACCGATATCCTACTATTCGACTTGAACACCCGCCCCATAACTGTTGAAACACCATACGTCATCCTGGTCTAACGTCTTAATATTTCTTACCTCATCGTAACTTTCTCTGATTCTAGAAAACATGCCGATTAATTCGCACACGATTTTAACCCATCACCTCGTAACATTTCATTTTGGAAACATGACTTTTGAAATTTAACTTCTATTTTATATTACTTTGTTCGAATTTTGAATAAAATACTTACAAGCCAAACAGAGACAAGCAACAAGAAGTCTCTACTCACGCTATGTAATGTAGCGTATTGTAACCCGACAAATTGCTAATGCTAAAAAAGAATGATGTCCTATAGAGTAAAAAGTCTTCCTAGGCTCACGACTAATTGGATCATGTACGTGACGAAAGAGACCCGAGATGGTAAGAGAGATGCCACACAGAATGAAATAGACCGTACCAAAGTTCGTGAGAGCTTACATTTGCTAGACCAAATAACAAAAATTCCGATATTAGAAAAGCTAACCTATCTACAACAAACGTAAGTTGCGCCCCACTGGATCGTCCACTGTGGAGTGCAATAATTACAAGAGATTGGTCGTATGAATAGAAATTGTAAGACACCCGTTTCGATAAACAACTTAGAGGCCACAGTGGCAAATTAGAAACCTGAGGTACCTATTAGGAGTGTGGAAAGCCAGGACATTACAAGAGTGATTGTCCAAAATTTGAACCGTGCGAACCGTATTTGGGAGGTAAAAAACTCGCGTAGAGATACCTAACACCGGTCAAAGAACATGTCGATACTTAGGAGAATTTTTCCTTACCTATGTACTAGTGTAAACCTAATTATGACTTGTGACTGTAGATTCCTAAAGTTTTTGCACTAGTACAATTCTCTATGAATTTCGCGTAGTATTGTGAGGATGTCATTAAACCTGCTGTTCATTTTCTGTGTCGTGATGATTTTGTTTCAGATCAACAACGACATCAACTCTCTAATAAATTTATGTAAGGTATTTTCAAATCTATTACCAGCTAACACAATACACCTGTTTCACTATTATTTTATAAGCAGTTTTACTAGTATAAACATAAGTTGGATTGTATCTTGTGAATTATTTTAGTGTCGCCTTATAAACATAGTTGTTGTCGCGTTATAAACTATTTTACCGCCAACTTACAAACCATTTTGCTGATAGCTTTTTGTTTATTATAACACCTTATAAACCATTTCACTATCATTTATAAACAATTTTGGTATCACTGTCCATAAATTATTTATTAGTCATTTTATAAAACTAATTTTACCTATCGGTCAACCAAAACCGTTTTGCATACAAACGAGCTAACTTAACGCTTTACCTATACAGTCTTATACATCAATTCACTATTGGTTAAACAAACTATTTTGAAATCATCACTATAAAACTTATTATCATTGTCGACTATTAAACCAGTTTGTCATTTTCTTATAAATTATTCTACTATCATCTCATAAACTAATTTCGCCATCGTTTTACAGACCGAAACTAACTTTGTGTTTCTCTTTTAATCTATTACTTGCTCTCACGTTCATAAAATCTTTTACCATAATTTATAAACCATTTCGCTAACACCTTATCAACTATCTTGATATCATTCTGTAAACCGTTTTGTCAACATCTTATAATTATCCTACTGTTACCTCATAACTTATCTGGCTATCGTTTAATGAACTAATTTGGTTCCAACTTATAACCTATTTTACAGTTTTTTATAAACTCTTTTGCTACCCTATTATAAACTACTTTGCAGTCATCTTACAAACGATTTTGTTGTCACCCCATAAACTATTTCGTTGTCGTTTATAAACTATTTCGTCGTCATCTTATGAACTACATCGTGTCTTTTATAAATTGTTTCATTGCCACTTTATAAATATCTGGTTGTCAGCTTGTAAACTATCTGTTATCATATTATAAACCCCAAACTGTTACATTATAAACCGTCACGTTTTTTTCTCGTAAACAATTTTGCTATCACCGCATAAAATATTTTTCAATATTTTACAAAATATCTTGTGTCGATATATAAACTACCTTGTTTTCTTTATTACGAATTGTTTTGCTACCTTATAAACTATATTGTTTATACCGTATAAGATTTTAAACATAACACTACTTTGACGAAATGAGCATTTTACCGTTAGTTCCTAAATTATGCATAGCCTGATCACCTATGTATAATTCAGGAAGGACCATGTTATGCTAGAGTATCACTTAAAAACTTAACAATTCCATTCCATATTTTTCCATTTCTATATTCTTCTCTTTCTCTATTTTCTCTACATTATCAATGAGATTTTATTGTACTCGTGTTTTATTAATATTTTGCGTTCGTATTCGTGAGTCGTGTTGGTCATGTGTACTCGTGTTTGTAAGCGCCAAAACTAAGTAGATATTTCTCAACCTTATCACATGGAGACACGACACCCTTAGCCGAGAGATCGAATTACGCTCCCTGTAGTCACGATAATTATGGATTGTAAGAACTTAGAATGTAACTGACTTATCACTCTAATTGGATTATAACCAATAGAACTAGAAGATTTCCTTCAATATACTTAACTTTTAATGAGATAGAATCACGTGAATTATGAGTTTCTCGTATTGACAAAACTTCCAATGGACCTGAAGTTAAAGCAAATGATGAAATTATTACAAGTACATCGAACCTAGTTGATAGAAGCCTCACCTTCGCTAAGATTAGCCCTTTAAGTGACATCGTCCCATCTACTGTAGACACTAGATAATCTGTTAAGTTAGCCGACGGGAAGATTATAGAAGTTGATACCAACATTTGAGGTTGTGAACTGAATATTCTGAATCATCTATTCAAATATACTTAATGCCTGTAGGACTTGGTAGTTTTGACGTTATCGTCGATATTGGTTGGTTGACAAAGTACCACGCCATGAGAAATTGTAATGAAAGATCATTCGTATCCTCTTAGGTGATGAAACTTTCATGATTCGAAGCAATAGGAGGGATGGATATGCATCGATAGTTGCTAGTAAGCAGAGTTGTTTGATAGGGTTGGTACGTTGGAGCGGGATGACTTGAGACTCGGAGGCATGTTATGTGTTAAGAGAAAAAGAGTTGACCGTCTCCGGCGTAGTAGGTCGTATGCTTAAAAGGATTTGTAAGACCTAGTTCCTCACCCTGGGGAGCTCCGATATTGTTCGTCAAAAAGAAGGATGGATCTTTCAGGATGTACACCGACAGCCGAGAATTGAATAATCTAAACCGTGAAGGACCATTACCCGTTACCTAGTATAGATGATCTTTTAATCAACTACGAAGATTTAGCGTTTACTCAAATATCAACCTAAGGACATGTTACCACCAACTAGAGTTCGAGAAAAGGATATTCTTATACCGCATTTAGGACCCGTTATTAACAATTCAAGTTTCAGGTCATGCCATTTGGTTTGATCAACGCACCAGAGATATTCATGGATCTCATGAATCGGGTGTGCAAACCGCACTCAGATAAGTTGTGATAGTATTCATCGATGATATCTTTATTTGCTCAAGCAGAAATAAGGAGTACGAGGAACACCTTAGGTTTATCTTGGAATTGCTTAAGAATAAGGGATTGTACGCCAAATTCTCTAAGTGCGAATTCTGGCTCCTGAAAGTGCAATTTCTTGGCCACGTTGTTGATAGTCAAGGCATTCACGTCGATACCGCCAAGATTGAGGCAATCAAGGATTAGACAACGCCTACGACCCAAACGAAGATACGAAAATTTTTAGGTCCTGCCGGCTACTACCGACGATTTATCAAAAGTTTCTCTAGGATATAGAAACCTCTAACCAAATTGACTCAGAAATGCGTGAAGTTTAATTGGGGAGAAAAAGAAGAGGAAGCCTTCCAACTGTGATGTAGAAACTTTATGAGAAGAACTACACGACACACGACCTAGAATTAGAAGCAATAGTGTTTACTCTCAAGATTTAGGAACATTACCCATATGGCATGAAGCGCGCCACGTTTACAAACCATAAGAGATTACAACACATTCTAGATCAAAAAGAATTGAACATGAGACCACGTAGATTGTTAAGATTGCTTAGTGATTCGATTGTAAGATTCAATATTACCCTGGAAAAGCAAGCGTTGCGGCAGACGCTCTAAGCAGAAATGAACGAGCTGAGCCTCTCAGGGTGAGAGCCTTAGTGATGACCATTAATTCAAACCTACCGCCACGGATTCATGAGGCATGAGTAGAAGCTCTCAAGAAAGAGAACGTTAAAGATGAGAACCTTCATGGTATGGACAAAGAGTTCAAAAATAGTCTTGATGGAACTCTCTGCATTAGGAGGAGGAGTCGGTTACCACGCGTTAGAAACTTAGGAGAATTGATCCAGCATGAGTCACACAAACCTAACTATTTCATCCACCCTGGAATCGGATAAGATCTATCATAATTTTAAGCAGTTTCACCAATGGCCTGATATGGAAGCAGGCATCACCACCTATGTCAGCAAGTGCTTGACGTGCTTAAAGATGAGGGACGATTATCATAAGCCATCCGGTCTATTAGTATAACCAGAAATATTGGAAATGGGAAGATATAGCCGTGGATTTTTCATAAAGCTACCAAAGGAAACAAGCAGTACGATACTATTTGGGTAATTATGATCATCAAAAAGAATTATGCCGACGTGAGACACAAACCCTTAGAATTTCAAATTGGAGATAAGGCCATGTTGAAGGTATCGCCTTAGAAAATAAGTGATACGTTTTAGCAAACGGGGAAAGCTGAACCCTAGATATATCGAACCTTTTAAGAATCTAGCTAAAGTAGGAACCATTGCTTTTAGACTCGAACTTTCACAACAAGTAAGCAAGGTTCATAGTACGTTTCATGTACTAAACCTGAAGGAGTGTTGGTTTAACGAAACACTCGCCCTTTCTCTGAATGAGATTTAAATCAACTACAAGCTCCATTTCATCAAGGAACTGGTTGAGATTATGGACCAAAAGCCAAACAATTTAGGCAAAGTTGTATTCCTATCGTCAAGGTTCGTTAGGACTTGAGAAGGGGTCCTGAGTTCACCTGGGATCGTGAAGATCAATTCCTAAAGAAATACCCTCCCTTGTTTTCAAAATCTATAACGGCACTCAATGTCACGCCTTAAGCTTTGAGGACAGAGCTCTTTTAACGGGGAAAGGATGTCACAACCCGTAAATTTCCGATCAATATTTTATCCGTTTCCGTTTGATAATTTGAATTTTTAATGTTTCGTTTAATTTTTACGGGTAACCGGGGAGTTGTTCCGTAATTTACTGAGAATCATTGTCGAAAGCGATCTGTGCATCCAATCATCATAGTCTTTCACCAGTAGACTCGTTTTTACCATTTTAATTGATATTTAAAATTTCAGTAATTTACGTGAAGTCGTTATCCATTTTTGTTATACGCGTGTTCAAGATATAGTTAATAACTTATACTTGTGCATGGAACCCTTGAAATTAAATCAAATAGAGCACTATATCCCTAGAATGTAGGAGACCAAATTGGTCCCCCATCTTGGCTCATGCATAAACGAATACAACAAACCATACACACTTACGATGCCATTTTTCAATTTGAAAACCTCTAAACAAGTCACCATCAAATAAGCTAGTACATGTCCTCTTCTTCATTCTCATTGGAAGATGGTCTCCTCCCTTTTCCCCTTCTTGCCCATGCCAAAACCCCACACACCACACACACATTTCAAATTTTAAAAAACTTATACTTGACTAAATTAATTGAATTTCATTCATTCCTATCTCATTTTCTCTTACAATAAACACACACATAAAAATTGTGCTCTCTTTTCCTTCTTCTCTCCTATAACCAACGAACCAAACTCACCCTAATAAACCATCTATATTTTGATATTGATCAAAAACCTTTGAAGATATTGTGTTCGTGGTTAATACTTATTGTATTCGGGTTAATTATAAGCAACGTTTGGGTTGTTTTTGTCTCTAATCATCCACTAATCCTTTACTTCGTGTAAGTAATCAAATTTTTATAAAACTTGTACTTTTATGATTATCTTTATGCATATATACTAGTTGTTCAAACGGATTATCAAAGTATACATTTTTAAACTACGTAAACCTTAAAGGGTTGTATATTGGTTCGAAAATAAATAAAGTAAATATAAGGAAATCATGGTTTTGTGATCGTGGTTATTTTCGTATAATGAAAATGATAACTTATGACTTATTTTGTTCGGCTTATTTAAATAAGCTTTTGGGAAAGCTTATTTGTTTTTATTTGAGCTTATTGGGCTTATGTTTGGTTCGGCCCACTAAGGGAAACCACAAGGGAATGTTGTTCGAGCTTATTTGACTTGGCTTATATTTTAGTCGGCTTATTTCTTGCTTATTTTGAAAGGACAAAACATTAAGCTTATTTGGCTTAATAAATAAGCCCAAATAAGGCTTCATGGGCTTATAAGCCGCGTCCCACATAAGAAGCCACAAACCACGAGCTTAATCCATAAGCTTTGAGTTCGGCTTATATTGTTTTGGCTTATCAAGAGCTTATGGTAGCTATTGGTGGACCAAGAACTTATTAAATACATTTTTACGTGTCAGACTAGTTATATAGGATTTTGATTGATCGAACTTGTGAAATGTAAATTGAAAATGAGTTTTGATTTAAGTCTACGACTTTAGAAAACGTGTAAACACGAACGGGTCATGCCGAAATTTTATAAAATTTATATACTTAGGATAAATTATGAAAATATATTTTTATAAGACTTTTTCGAAAAACATATTATTTATAAACGATAAATAATATATATAAACGATGTAAATAAATTAAATTACTTATTTACGTTTTCTACTAACGTATTTAATTTAATAACCGACAGTTAAGCGTGCTCGTGTGAGGAAAGTACTAGCATGGGTGACCTGTCTGGAAATGAATAAGTTAAAGATATAAAAACATTATTATCAAAAGGTTTTAAATCAATATTTGGGTTTATTGGGTAAAATGCCAAACAATACGTATATATATATATATATATACACAGTTAAGCATGCTCATGTGAGGAAAGCACTAGCATAGCTGACCTGTCGGGAAATAGATAAATTAAAAATATAAAAACATTCTTATCAAAAAAATTTAAATCAATATTTGGGTTTATTGGGTAAAGAGCCGAACAATACAATTAATATATATATATATATATATATATATATATATATAAAAATATATATATAAAATATATATATAATATATATATGTGTTGTGTTGTGTGTGTGTGTGTGTGTGTGTGGGTGTGTATAATGTTGTATCTATATATATAACATATATATATATATAATATATATAATATATATATATATAGATATATATAATATATATATAATATAATAAAGAGGTGTAACTTTATTTTTCACACCAATCATAATGAAAGAACTGCGAGAACCAACTATAGAACTGTTAAATAAATGACAAATGGCTGAACATAAGGATTGTGCATAATCTAATAAAAATCAAATAGCAGAAACAACTTTTAATACGTTGAGGGGATATTATGATGGAAATTTCACCGAACTTAACTTGTGCCTAAATACACTCCATTATTTCATTTATTATCCAATATTTATCTCATCTTCTCTCCTTCATTTCTCTCCCGGCTCATCTGCTTACACAACCACACATATCCATCACAACCACCTAGTAAAACCACTAGACCGTTGCACGGCCGCCACCACTATCGATTACAATCTCCCTAACCACCTCAGCGTAAAGCCATCACTAGCAGTTGTGACCGCCTGCTTCATCCTGATGATCAATATGTGTTGCGTCCTTCTTCCAGATCTGACCATTATTCTTGATTTTGTTGTCGTGTGATGTGTTGTATTTTGACACACCCCCAAATCATAGGTAATATTTTTTTGTTTATTAGATCTGGTGTCAATGAAACTAAGGCCAAGAGCCTAATAGGAACAAACCAAATTTGATAATAGCAGATTCTTTGTGTAATGAATGATTTGTTGGTCAAATATAACGAAATGAGTTATTTTAGTTTTTATCGATACAAATGATAGAATGTTAAATGATTATTAGTTATTACTTTCAGCGAATGATTGCTTGCTATAAGATTAATTGAAAATTTGTGCTTATATGTTCTAATATTAATATAAAATTGTGAAAAGTGTGCACATAAAATTGTTGAAAAGGTTGACATATTTGTATAAAGGTTAATATAAAACCAATTGAAGATGTGTGCATATATGTTTTAAGGTTGATTCTAAAATTATAAAAGGTGTTCATTAATGTTTTATACGATATAAAATTAATTGAGAGGAAGTGCATATATGTTTTAAGGTTAGTATGAAATTATTAAAGGGGTGTGCATATGTGTTTTTGTGATCGATATAAAATCACTTGAGGGGGTGTGCATACAAGGTTTTAGGATCAAATAAAATTTTTTAAAAAGGGTGTGCATAAGTGATTTAAATGGTCCGATATACAAGTAACTGAGGGGCAGCGTAATATGTTTTTTATGGTTGATATGAAGTAATTAAAAAGGTATGCATATATGTTTTATGGTTGATATAAAATCAATAAAAGTTGTGGTGTATATGTTTTAAGGTTTGCCAATAAAATAATGAAAATGTTTGACATGTAAGTTTTATTGTTGATATAAAATCATGAGAAGCTTTTTAATTTAATTTAAAAAATAATTTTCTTGCTTTATTTTATTGTTTAAGGTGGCTATGCATTGATTAATTGCGGTGGATGTTTTGTTTGACTTGAAAATAATAGTTGACAATAACTCGTGATGAAGAAACATTGAAGATGTTAGCTTAATTAAGATGATGGAAAATCAAAAGCACTTTGCTTATAAGGGATGTCGGTGTTATTTCAATTTGAATTTTTGAGTTATACTAAGTTCTCATTTTATGTATCATAATCAAATGAAATGTTCTATGATTATCAAATTTGTATGATAAAATGTTTGTTCGTTTCATCGAACACTAATGTATTGTGTGTTTTCATTTTCTTTGAAATTTTATAAGTTGTTCACTGGAAAAACATTCATATTCTTTAAAAGAACATATATGCACATGCATGTTTCCAAACATGTAAATAAGGTAAATTTAAAAAAAATATTAAACTTTAGAATATGAAAAACACTTATGCACTTACCTTTTTTAAATGCATGTGACTATTTGAAAAATTAGTGCTCAAGAAATAAAAACTAAAAAAATTCCAAAAATTAAGGGTGCTTAAAAAACGGGATTTTATTAAAAAAAAGTGTCATTTACTCTTATACCCTTATGAATTAATTAAAATATTTAATAAACAAAAAAAATTGATTGGTTTTTTAAAAAGAGTTTTATGGTTCAAGTTTCTCTCATCACTTTCTCGCACTAAAATGGTGCTTTTTCGAAAATAAAGTGACCCAATATAGATATATATATAATAATATAAATATATATATATATATATATATATATATATATATATATAATACTTAAATGTAAATATATAGTTTTATATATTTAATATTACTATATACCAACAACCACATTACGATCACTAACGTTTTATTAACAAAGTATTTTTAAGTAAACTTTGATGCATCATCCGCATTTTCCATCATTCCGATTCTAAGTCAAAACCTAAATTATTTTAGGTCGCACCCGTGTACCGTCGTTCGTTTCCGTGTGATCGTATTTCTAGACGTTTACTCTTTCATTTCACCGACTCGAGGTGAGTTCATAACCTCACTTTTACTCGTTTTGTATAAATTTTTTATAACTTGGGGTGAGAAACATTGCTTGTTTTTAAAACTGGACACAAGTACTACACGTGAGAAATTCCCCTGTTTACGTGTTGCCTAAGTAGCGTTTAGACCACTATTGCCCGAATTATCATGAACCGTTAATTACCTTTAACCGACTGGCTGGTTAAGTAAGCGCGAGTGAATAAATAGATCTGTTGGGACTAATTATCCCTATTCGGGTAAAAAGCACTTACTAGTTCGAGTTTGCCAAGAACTAACATATATATGTCATGTCGAAACTGGTTAGGTGGTCTTTGGCCAGACACCTGTAAGGGAAAGCAAATTTATAGCAATGTACATGCTACATCCTTATTAGCTTCGGTGTCATGAGCTTGACACAAGGTGTCATAAACAATAATCAAAACCCTAATGGTGTCGTTTTTAATGAGAGAAGAAGGTTCGTCAAATTATATGACATGCAAAATTATAATCCAAACAATTCATGCAAAAGCATTTATTCAAACAGAGAAAGCATAAAAAAAACTCCAAGCATCCTACGGATCTCACTCTAGCCACTTTTGGCTCTACTTAGCACATTAAGCCTCACCTAAAAATGATGCTTTAAAAAGTCAAATAAATGTTGAGCTTGAGAAATCATAGGTTTTACGGACATACACCCCAAATATTCCTAATAAACTTTCAATTAGTGCTGTAATTGTGTGTGTGTGAACAATTCATCGACACCATTAACACAACAGGGGACGGAACGTCCCTTACGGATCAATAATCATATCAACTACATATATGTGCTACATGGCTTCATATTAGCTCACGCAGTCTTACCACTGTCACACCTCGTTTTGCATATTGGGATCTACAATACCAAACATATCATATCGCAACACAACGGGACAAAACGTGTGCCCACGATCCATAACATAATTACAGTAAGCTTTAAAAACATTTTAAACTGAAAACAAGCAATCATTCTCACCCCAAAACAGTTTTTAGTGGTGTGATGGCTGACGACTTAACTCCATAATCATATCAATTTCATTGCCCGATAATATATACTTATACTATTTAGCGTAAATAGATAAGTAATATAATAAATATTTATAATTATTAATTATAAATATATCTCGACAAGTCCATTCGGTACACCTTAGCCACTTCAAAATAATCATTATACGGTTGAAAATGAAACGTTTACTATTTAGCGTAAATTATAATTATTAATTATGAAACGTCTTTTAATGATTAAAAAAGTAGGTTGTTCAAAATTATATTTTTCGTCTTTTAGTGAAAATAAATAAAATAATTAAATATTATTTTATTATTAAAAATCAAAAATCATGTTTTTAAGAAAATTCCTAAGTATGAATTTTTTACGAAATTTTGACATGACCCGTACGTTTATACAACGTTTTCCAAGGTTTCAAACCTTATTTTCAACAAATCTTCACAAATTCGACAGTTTTCGACCAAATTCCAAAATCTCAATCTTTAACGTCTACTAAAACGTTTTTCCCAAAATAACGATCAATATCACTTCGTAAATACATTTCGCTTTCAAAAATTCCGTCAAAACTCTTAAAATGACCAAATATCGTTTATTGGACCTTATGGCCCAATAAGGGTCCATTAGGACATTTATAAGTCCAAAATACAATTTAAGTCCAAAACCAAAGTCCATTTACATATATAAGTATATAGTTATATGTATAAATAATCCGGACCACAATAAGCCCCTCCATTAAGCCGCGACTCAAATGGGCTTATTGGGCCGTGAGTCCGTAAACTCCAAAATATGTATATTAAGCTTTAAGATAGGCTAATAAGCTACGTATCGCATTTGATTACTATCAAAAGCCTTAAAAATAGTCTACAAACATACGCCATAACACAAAATAATCAAAAATCACTTCCCTTGTGATTTTGAGAAACCACACGTGGCATATAAGCCAAAATAAGCCAAGAAATAGCTTAAAATAAGCCCGAATAAGCTACACAAACTACTTATAAAAAATAAGCATTCTAGCATCATATATTATTCAGTATCAAAACTACAAAAACCCCTTTTTCTCTTTTTATGCCACACGAACCAAACACCCCTTAAATCATCCATTTAGTTTCCAAAAATCGATTTTCACAACGATCAACTTGTACAACTAACATCTATGCATCAAAATAAACCCAAAAGGACAAACGAAATTTAAATTTGAAAACTTACAAGAAAATCTTCAAATTTGTAGATTTCGACACGAACCGGACAACCCAAACGTTGTTTAAATGAATAACCAAACACTAGAATCAACCCCCAATATTTATATCTTCATGTTTTCTTGATCAATCTTCAAAAATTTATGTGTTTCTTGTTTGTGTGGAGTTCGGCCGGATATACACACACAAGTGTGTGTGTTTTTGATTTTTTTTGAAAATGATAAGAATGAGTGGAAATGAGGTGAAAAGGAATATAAGTGTACACACCTTGGGACATACTTGCTAAAATTTAGCCATTTTGTTCCCTACACTTCCCATAACCGGCCAAGGGATCCTAAGTGGTCTCGGGCCTTTCTTTTCGTGTTGAAATCACTTAAAAGCTCGTAAAATTCAACCGTAAAATTTACCCCAAAGTTAATTAGCATTTTTATTCACTTTAAAAATACTTTTTCATTAACCTAGAGTATTCACATGACATATTTTCACTTTAAACCCTTCAAAACTCAAATTGGACATTAACGGACGTGTCAGACTTGTTTTTCGGCATTTCTCAAAATTCACGGGTCAAACCACCCGGAATACAAATAACACAATAATACCTTCCAAAAGAGATTATTAATCACCATAAACCACAATTCATCACAATACTCATAAAATCACCACGATTCTCATAAAAATCACCACCGTCAACACGGTATAAAATCTGAATAAACTGTTAAAAGTCAAATAGTCAAATGACTATAAATGAAATACTCAGAATACAAAAAGGGCAAATGTTACACCACATTAATTACGTTTGAATTAAACCTATGAATTCACCAACTTTATGTTGACGTTTTAAGCATGTTTTTCAGGTACTTAGCTTTGGACTTCTCTGATGTGCTATGTGGAGTCTACGTGCAATATGATATCATCTTTCAAGACTTTATTATCATTCATACTCGTTGTCTTTTGAAAACTAAATTATGCTTCCACAACATTTTAAATTTCATTTCAAATCTTGTAAGACTTATCCATATTTAATAAATACAACGAGTTATGATTTTCAAAACGTCCATTAGTGGTCGTTCCCTTGATCTTGTGTGATGTGTATTATGACGTCACGCCCCCGGACACGTATTCCGTCCAGGCCCCGTTTGGGGGTGTGACATTCCTAAGCTCGCAGCTATGGCGAATACACCCTTTTTTCAACTCTTTACATATCCATACCCCTGGAACTTTGGTCGCTTATAATATTGGAATCTGCTCAATGTGCTTTCAATCGTTTTTTATCAGATGCGAATGATGCTGATATGAATCTTAACACTTCCAGCGAGTGTTCGGTATAATATGTACCGGCTGTTATTATTAACATTAACATCTGTCACCACTGTGATTGTCGTGCTTTCAATCAGTTTTTATGAGACGAGAATGTTGGCCTATTATTTGCTTATTGCGGTTTCAATCAATTTATGTGCGATTAAAATGGTAGTCATATTAGTTGTTAGAGGCTGTGATGAGTATGCAAGGGTTCGCCGGAAGTGAGATTATCCGCATCTTGGCGGGGCAACTCAGTACGGTTGCAGCCATGGCGGACGTATCCTCTTTCATCGATTTTTAGCCTATCTGAGCCTCATGTACAATCATTTTGACACTTTGCAGCGCGTTTTGACCTTTGAGTTTTTGATAGTGAGTTTACTTTGGTGGAAGTAAGTTGTGGTTTAAAAAGGCTTGAATCTGACAACGGTAATCATATGCTTTAATGTGTAATTATCGAACCAATAGCTTGCTGAAAACAATCATCCCTATCCCTGGGTGGCTATGGAAAGGTATGATCGCGAAAGTAATTTTTTTTGATTTCGTTAGTTAATGATTACGTATAAACACAAATGGTTTGTGAAGTGGAAATCTAAGGACGTGACATTATATGTGCATCTATTGCAGATGTGGTGTTGGATGATTTTACTCCTATGCTAACACTGGAAAGCAACTCAGATGTGACGAGTCCTAGGTCAAACAACTTGAGCACATCTAATCATGTGTCTCTCGATAATAGACATTAGAGTCCTTCATCTGGCGGCTTAAGGTCAGGCCTTTGTCTTTATATCATAGCTCTAAAATACGGCATAGCTTATACAATGTATACACACTGTGTGTTAAGACTATATTAGTGTATCTCCATTGCTTATGGCTTATTTAGATTTTGGCTTATTTTTCATGGGTTTTGTTGCGCTCTCACTAAAAGAAGATCACGGGTTTTTATTAAAGATAATAGTTTCATCTGAGGTTTGTGGTCTGATTTTTGTTACTTCCGGGGTTTTGATAACAGATGGCCAAAAAGATGAATTTAATCTCGAGAATCATTTGTTGTGGCGATTAAAGAAGGCTTATACTTTAGGTCACCATCAATTTTCAATTTTAGTTTTTTTATTTAATTAGGTGTTTCAGATTTATATAAATAAATTAGGGGTTTTCGTTTTGCCATGTAAGTTTTTTTTAATTGCGAATATTTATTTTTCATTCTATTAGGGTTTTAATTGAACATTAGGTTAGCATGAAATTTGGGGGGTTTTGTTTCATTGTTTTTTATGTGGCTTGGGTTTAATCTGATTTTGTTCCTTTTTTGATATTTTTTAACATGAGGTTGATGAGGAGGAGGAAGTTGCTTATTGACACAGTTTTTATGCTTAATGTGTTTAAGCGGAAAAAATATATATACCCGTGTTTTTTTGGGGTATATGCTAATAGTTTCACTGTTGTATTACGTGGAGTACAACGCGGGCAATGATGACATTTCTCTGCCTTTATTGACAGTGTGTCGAAACCCGTATCTTGGCGAGGCGGCCATGTGGTTGCAGCCATGCCGGGTTTTCGGTACCCCTTCCATACTCGTAAGCCTAAGTCTCCTTATAAGATGGTATTACCATTGATTGAAGATGTGGAAGGAATTTGGTATTCAATTGTGGCTTTTTATATTGCCGTGAACCGTTTTGATATGTAACTTAAGCCCGCTCATAGTTTTAGCTGTGTTGCTTGAGGCTTTTGACACCCTGAAGTTCTCTCTTAGTCTGAGAGATGTTAGATCTATTTTTAGAGACAGAAGAGGTAGTAATGTAACAATGTAATGAAGAGCCACGTATCCTTTTGTTATAATCCGGGAATTAAATGTTAATACCCGCGGGTTTTGGATAGGGTATATAATCACAGCCGATGATGATATTTTTCTGCATTTATGTTTGTACGGATCATAATTCACTTACGCACGTATCCTGGCGGGGCTACCAGTACGCATCATAATCTGTGATGTGGCTGCAGCCACGGCGTGTGTTTGTTTCCGTTCCTATATTTGTAGATCTGAGTCCCATCTTCCACTGATTACATACATGGTGGAGATATGTATTTCTTGCAACTCTTTACATAGCCGCACTTCATGGTGAAAAAATAAAATTTCAGATTGTGATGACTATGAAAGGCTTTGACAAGGCTGAGATTGTATATGTCTTGGCGCGTCACCTTTTGAAATTTGCAGGCGTGTGAAATGTGCAAGCTTTATTTTGAAGGTCTGTTTGGGCTTATAGCTTATTTTCAAGGCAACGGTTCGGTTAAAGTTGAGATTGTCCCCAACTTGGCGGGGCAACCTATTATGTTTGCAGCCATGTCGGGTATATCCTCTTTTCCACGATTAGTTCCCTATCTGAGCATGTGTTTAAAAAATCACGCATTTGTTGTGAATTTTAATAAGCCAATAAGCTGCTAAAATAAACTTATCCATACACCCACAATGTCAAAAGGACGGGCTTTCAATTCGTCGGTATACGGTATGTTTGCACTTTTGCTATTGGAATTTACTTTCTTTCACTGTTTATAAACATTGAAAGATTGGGGGAGCTCGGGTTAAACATTATGACTTAATGTTGTTGGTTAATCATAACTATTGTACAAAGAGCAAAAACTCTTTGTCAATGACCCTGTTTCTGATCATACCATCGTCTCATTGTGGTTATAGCCACTATGTGAAATCTGCATTTTGTTACTATAGGCGATGACGATAATCTCCAGCAATTGTGTTTTGTGACGCATGGTTTACGGACACCCGTATCTTGGCTGGGCAGACGCACTTCGATCTCGGTTGCAGCCCTGGCGAGTGTCCCGCATGGTCCCACAGTAGCAGGTCTGAGCCTCGAACCCAAATACTCCTTATGCTAACTATTTTTTTTGTTCAACTAGACCGTTTATGTTTTAGTTGTTTATTGTGTGTTGGTAGAGACTAGAGAGTGGTGTATTTGTTTATTGCTTAGATGAAACTTTAGCATTCATCATAAAATATTTGGCAATGAATTTAATATCATGCTCTTCGATACAAATTGTAACAAGAAAGGTAGAGCGTTGCAACTGAAGGTAAACAAAATTGAATCCGTATTTTCCTCACCACAATGCATTTACTTTTCTTTATCCTTTGTATTTTTTTAACGGGTGTCTTCATTTTGAAATATTGTTGCGCCTAGATTAATCTTCTTTTGATAATCCGAGCGAAAGAAAAAGGCAGACGGGATTTGGATGGCAACCTGGAAGAGGGTCTGAGACGAGTGGGTTTTGAACTCATGGAGTCCGAAATCAAGGACTTAGGTATGCCTATGCTAGAATGATGCTTATGCTAGAATGATGGTAAGTTTCCCTATTATCTAATAACCTACAGGTATCTACACTCTAAATACAAGTGTTTTGAAATTCAGATGTAGTCATAATGTGGTTAGAGTTGAAATATATTTGGTGATCAGATTGAAGGCTTCATTTTGAATCAAATCTATTATGATCTCTACCAAGGCACATGTCTAGAACCATAATATTTCGATTTTTAAGTTACAGCTTATGGTCAATTTTTGAAAGCCAACGGCGAAGAACGTACTACCACGAAACGGTCATCATCGATGGACGAGGTTCTAAGATGAAGAAGGTAAGTTCACAACCAAGCTTAGAGTTTAGAAGTACATATGTAGCTATAAGTACTACATTAAGTACATGATCAAACATAGTAGTTAGCGAACAAGTCCTCAAAAAAGTGTAATGTATATCTTATAGATAGGCGCTTCTAAAACAGTTCAAACATCAAATCTCCTTCAACCATATTGAAACCACCACCAAGACATGGTTATCCAAAAACTAGACAGACCACTAGAGAGATGCCAAACACATCGGAAATTCCATGTAAGTTATTCTCCCCAATTGTTTAAGCTATTCTGTTGAGCTATGTTATGAGGGTGTATATATCCACCTTTATTAAAACTGCATTGTATCTCTAAGAAGACGCAGATAATAACTGTTTTCAGATGGTTTACATAGAAGCTAGAACTATATTCTTTTATCCGTGTTGGGCAAATGGGCAAATCAGATAATCTACTCCAGAACCCAATTCGAAACACCCTCTAAACAGCGACGGACCCACGACTAATAGTTATCAGGCGCATTGAACATATAGAAGATTTATAAGACAAAACATTATGACAAGGTGCATTTTTAACAGAAATTAACCTTAAATCCATGTGGTTCAGCCCCACCACCCAACTGCCAAACCATAGCAAAATGACCCATTACCCATATTACATGCATAAACATTTGTTTTAACAGTTAATAAACATAAGCAAGTAAGTAAGGTTGGTGGGGGACATTACCAGAAAACTAGAATCTGGAATCTATTTGAAAAGTCCATTCATCAGATGGGAGGTGCAATAGTGATTAAATAATAATATAATCACCACTAATTAATACAGTAATGGCACGGAGAAAGAAAGAAAGAAAGAAAGAAAGTGAGTATGCTTCTTGCTTCTATTACTACTATTTTCTTGGCTGCCGAGAAGCAATGGATGACGCTTGATTGGAAGCCGAAACGTACTGATATGCTTGCGGATTTAGATTCGTTTGGCTTTGGGAGATTAGTTGAAGATGGGTTTATGTTTCGTCAAAATTTTTCTATAAGATCCTATGAAATAGGGGCTGATCATACTGCTTCGGTCGAGACCTTAATGAATCATCTGCAGGTATTGTGATGGTTTGTGAAGGGATGTGATGATATCAGATGGTCTTTTAGAGGTAAGCATTGTAAGATTTTATGTTTTCCGCTAAATTTTCTTTTAAAGTAATGGTTTTGTGGACATAAGTTGATTTACATATGAAAGGCACAAGGTTTTGTAATTACACCTGCGTTTTTCACTTCTCTTTATTGCAGGTTGTTATGGTAAGTTTTTTGGCAGGCACCTCTAAGACATGATGGAAGATAGGTAGAAGATAAGGGAGATTCGGTAGCAGATTAAAGCGTAGTAGAATGGAGCGAAGAATGAGGTAGCAATGACGAGAAAAATGCTACATACTTGAAGCACCAGAAGCACACTGGTGAAATTGTGAACTTGATATAATGCATACTTAAGGCTGATTTTATAATGCTACAAACGTATTTCGGGAATCGGTGTGTTAAGGGTTTTGATGACTTTAGTATGTACCCGCACCCCATAGCGGAACTATGAACGAACGTCCAAGCCCGCGCCCAGCAGTGGAGCGCGGGCAAACCCACTTGTTTTTTTATATACGAAGGGATTAATCATGTCCATTCATTTTCTATATTAAGATAAGAATATTTTCATCTATTTTTTTCAAAAAATAATCTCTTAAACCGTTAATCGTTAAGCGAAAAAATATACATCATCGCGACGAGCATTTAATTATCTTACTATAGACGGGCATTTTGATATACCTTTGACAAACTTTGTTTTTTGTTTTTTCCACGTTTTTTCATCTTTTTTGAAAGTGGCATGATTCATATGTGTTTAAACACTAATTTGAATATTTGAATATCTAAACATTTAATTAAATTAACATAACTTTAACTACAGTATTTTAAATCTTTCACTTTTTTTTTGAAAACTAGACATTCATAGCTTTTCAACCATATATAATACGTTATATTTCGAATTGTAGATTAGTACAACTAATCGTTAAAGTTGGATAAAACACATAAAATCACATGTGATTTTTCACACACGTGATCTCGATCAATTGTGATTTTTATCGAATGTGATTTTTTCGCATGTGATTATATAAGTTTCATGAATAAACTGCTATAATCAAAAATTCGAATATAGCGTGTGACATAGGGTTGGAAAATCATGAATGTGTGTTTTCCTTTGCAAAAAACCTAAAAAGTCTTTGATTTTTAGAGAAATACTTATTCGATTTTAGCGTATATGTTGAGTGTTCGAACTTTGATATTAGCGTTAAATCACATGTGATATGTCATTCGAATTTCGATACAACAGACAAACCGTGAAAAAAACAAAAAAGTACATATTAAGCATATAAGATCTTGATTGATGAACTAGTGTGTGTAAATCAAGACGTAATTAATGTGTATGCTTAGAGAGATAAAATATCTAACTTACCTTTTGATTAATTAATATTGATACAACTAACCATGGCATAAATACATTCCCTATTTATAGCCATCTTGGTTACTAAACTTTCCTAACTTAACACAAATAGTCCATCCACTATTACAATAGTGCTAAGTATATTATTTCCTTATTTCTAACATTTTCCCCCTAAATGATCTACTTTGAAACTATCCTTATTGTGTTTTTGATGACGACTTCTTCCTTATGCTTGAACACTTTATTCTGAAGTAGTCCGTCATTTTCTTTTCCTTTGAAGCTTGAAAACGCTAAGAATTCTTTATGAAAGATGAGGATGACCTTGTATCATATCTCTCTCTATATAAATTTCCCCTCCTATATGATAGGATATATTTTGACATCTTTGAAGGTGTCAACTCTACTTTCGAACTCAAAATCAGCATTCTCAAAAGCTAACTTGATCTTCTTTTGCAACTTGATTCTTTAAATGCTTGTATGAAATCTTTATCTTTGAACTTAATCTTGAATGTAGATTTCAATCACATAATGTTGCTGACGAAAGATTTAAACACGATGATATTGATTGAGCATTGCTTTGTAGAAGACTTAAACACTTGACTTTATTCTTGAATCTTCATACTCTTTTAGCTCCCTCTCAATCACATATCCATCTCTTGAAAATTGAAGTAATGATCTTGATTGTTGAAGACAATGTCGATATTCTTGAGAAGTAAATCCATGCAAACATCGAACCGGCTATCTTGATCGATCTTGAAGTTAATGAAACACTACAGCTTATTCAAAACATTTGATGAAGTAACCTCAATCACGAATACGAATCTTATCTTCTTAATCAACCTACTTTTACCATAACGATTTCATTAAATCAATTTCTTGATTAATCTTATACATTTTTGCTTATATCTTCTTCCCTTTCATATACTTGAATTGACCTTACATTTTCTCCCCGAATATACTTATATCTTTTTTCTCCCTTATATTTGGCCAATACTGAGATTATATTTCCCCCCCTCATGATGATTATGATTTATCGTGAGCATCATGATCATATAAGCTTCCAAAATAAGCCCTGGGTGAAGAATATCCTTTGAAGACCATAAAATTGAAATCGAAACCATTTCTTTTCTCTTTAAGAATCAAAATTTCTCCCCTTTATAAACAAACTTACTCCCCTAAAATAACCCATAAGCTCCCTCAAACCATCAAACTTATAAGCTTCCAAAATAAGCTCCGGGTGAAGATTATCCTTTAAAGTCCATGAAATTGAAATCAAATAAAACATTCTCCCTTTTATAAATAAACATACTCCCTAAAATAACTCATAAGCTCCCTCAAACCAACAATCTTGGTTGCTATCATTCCCGTGAAGGTTGAAAGACAACTTTTGATGTTATAAGAATCGTTGAAGATGTCATGCTTGTAAAAGGTAGAGATGTTGTTGTTATATGTTGTAGAAGATGAATGGAGAAATAGTATCAGAGTAAGAACCATCTTCCACATTAACCATGAAGTCCATACATCACAAGATCATGCTTTGAAAATTTCTGATGAATTAATTGAAAGTTATGATCAAATCAATATCTCGGTGATAAGGATGCGGAAATATAAACATAAAATTCAAAGAAGCATTGATCTCGTGAACTTAGTGTAAAAATAACTTTTCAATGATAAAATCAAAGAAATGTCGTTTTGTGTTTTCGAAAACAATTTCCGAAGAAACACATAACACCTAGATCACATAGATTACTAGATTACACTTATTTGAATCATTAAGCAATCATTTTCAAATGAGTGACCTACATTCAATGTTGACATGATGTTAGCACTGGTAGGATTTTTATTCAATCATTGCGAATACTATTTTATAGTATCACTCCAGAATGTTCAGGCGATGACACAAAGATATGCAATGTCACGAAGACATGTATCATCGTACCGTTTTGTATTATTGATATTTAATACAAACGTACTTTTGTGTCTTAAAAATATTTTATTGAATATCAATTTGGCTCTAAACTCTTATGCACTTTTAGTAATCAAGGACTGGAGCAGAATGTCCTTTATTCAATACCAACCTTCTCGGAATGAGAAGTCGATAGATTATGCGTTAAATCTTTGTGAGAATGAAAAAATAATAATTTTTGAGAAGTACTTGAGTGGCTAGGAGGGGTTGTGCATTTACATTACTAGGTCCATGATGTCTACTTCAATACCAGAAATCAATGAATGAAATTCGATAGCATATGAATTGACCCGGTTTCTATCCTAGTGTAGGAGAAACACCCTTTATATTTTCGTATAAGCCTCTCACTTTTCATCTCCAAACGTTTTCTTTGCTTATCATTTGATTCTTCTTCATCATATTTTTGTCACTTTTGACATCATTATCATTTGTCGTTCAATCTTTTTCATTGAAAGCTTTATCTCTTAAGTCCTTTTTACATTCGAAACATGTTGATTTGCACCTCAAACTGCATCACCTAGACCCCTAACTTTCCTAAATTGGAAGGAAGACTCCAGGGTAGATCAATTCAGGCTCTAGAAGACCGTAAGAGTATTTGAGAGTAACTAAATCAAATCATGAACCACAACAACATACGCAAGATAATTCCTTTAGGAAAGAATGTACCGTGAAAACCAATGAAAATCGTAAATCAATCATGAGATTTTGTTAATATCAAGAAAATGTAGAACAATCACTCTGTCTGTTTTTATATGTGGTGACATTTTTTTTCTTGCATACTTTTCTCTTTTTCTTTTCATGTGCTGTTCTTGCTTTTGAAACACACGACATATACTTTTATTTTTTCAGGTATACGATTTTTCAATTCTCTCCTATTTTTCCTTACAAATCTCTCTTTCTATGTTTCATCATACTCACTAACAACACATGAAGAAGAAATTTTGTATCCTTGAAAGTTTTCAATCATCGTAAAGACACCCCCTCTTAACATATTCCGATAAACATTTTTAACATAAAGCTAAAAACGCAAAAATACGGACATGTTAAGATGAACTGTAAACAATTTACCATTTCTTTAACTTTCTGAAAAACTTTTCAACAAAATGATATGGACACTCCCCCCCGAAAAATACCTTATCTTTGATAAAACCTTTATGAGAGAGCTCCTTTTTTCCCTTCTGAGTCTTTATTTCTTTAGACACTTAAAACTTATAAGCATTGTTACAAAGAGTTCATCGATTTAAAGGCCTTTTAAATCTAATTTTACCTTTAAAGTACCACATTTTAAAATTCGAATCAATTATAACTCATTAGACTTGAGATCGTTGACTTTTTAGACAACTTGATTTCATCTTTTAATTACCACATATTTGTTTTTGAAAATATTCATCAATGACTCAAGTCAAAGAAGACTTCTCTTCTTTTCCAAAGATAAATGCACTTATGCGTACACTTTTTTTTCTTTAAAGCACGGGTTATGTACTGAAATGTACACAATCCATTATGAGAAACAAAAATCTTTTTGTATTTTCTATAAAGTTTTGTATAAAAGAAATTATTTATTTATTTATTTATTATTTTTTGTCTTTCCTAAATTTTATATAAAAGAAAACCTTTTTGACTTTTCTAAATATTTTATAAAAGAAAATCTTTTTGTATTTTCGAAAGTTTATTCACAAAAACATTTCGTGGTAATGAATTTATGTTTCACGACTCATCATACCCAACTTCTCGACTAAAAACTTAAATCGAGCTTTAGGCAGAGCTTTCGTGAAAAAATCCGCAAGTTGATATTCAGTACCAACGAAATATAACTCTACCTTTCCTTTTTCAACATGATCCTTGATAAAATGATACCTCACATCAATGTGCTTTGTTCGAGTGTGTTGTACGCAGTAATGCCGAGTGATTGGTCAATAGCACACTTGAATCACAGTAAATCGTACTATTGTCATAGAAGAAGTCCATATCAGTCAATGATCTACGGCATCCACAAAACTTGAGCACAACAGGCAGAAACAACAACATATTCAGATTATGCTGTAGAAATAGACACGCAATTATGCTTCTTTGACGACCAACACACTAACTTGTCTCCTAAAAATTAAACACTGCCAGATGTACTTTTTCGATCTAAGTGACATCCTGCATGGTCTGTGTCTGAATAAGCAGTTAAATCAATGCCAGAATCATTCGAATACCAAAGACCTAAATTAATAGTCCCTTTGAGATATCGAAAGATCCTTTTAACGGCTGACACATGATGTTCATTTGGGTTTGCCTGATATCTAGCACACATACATGTTGCAAACATTATATCTGGCCTACTTGAAGTAAGGTACATCAACGATCCAATCATGCTACGATAATCAGTGTGATCAACTGGTTTTCCAACTAAATGAAGTTTGAGTTTAGCTTGTTCAACCATGGGAGTAGGAACTGTATCACAATTTTCCATTCCAAATCGTTTCAAAATATCAAGAATATACTTGGATTGATTTATGAAAATCCCATTTGAAAATTGATTTACTTGAAGCCCGAGAAACAATTTCATTTCTCCTATCATACTCCTTTCAAAACGTGTAACCATTAAATCTATAAATTTCGTGCAATATTTTGGATTCGTTGAGCCAAATATAATGCCATCAACATATATTTGAATCAACATTATATGTTTACCCTTCTTTTTAATGAAAATAGTAGTATCAATTGAACCTTTTTGGAAACCACTATTGATCAAGAACTTTGAAAGAACGTCGTACCATGCCCGAGGTGCTTGTTTCAAACCAAACAACGCTTTGTCAAGAGCATACACATGATCAGGATATTGTTTTCTGAAAAAACTTGGAGGTTGACCAACATACACTTCCTCTTTAAGAATTCCATTGAGAAATGCCGTCTTTACATCCATTTGAAAGACCGTGAAATCCTCGTGAGTAACATATGCAAGAAATACGCGTGTAGCCTCAATTCGAGCAATTGGAGCAAACTTCCCATCATAATCAATGCCTTCTTGTTGACTATATCCTACAGCTACAAGCCTTGCTTTATTTCAAATAACCAAATTGCTTTCATCTTTCTTATTCTTGAAGATCCATTTGGTATTGATGATAGCCTTTACTTTGGGTCGAGGAACTAATCTCCAAACTTTTAATCTTGCAAATTGATCAAGTTTATCTTGCATTGCACTAACCTAATCATCATCTTTCAAAGCTTCAGCTACGTTAGCAGGCTCAATGTTACTTAGAAAACATGCAAACAAACATGAATTTGTTATTTGTCCTCTTGTACGAACACTCGACTTCGGATCACTGATTATTTTATGAAGTGGATGATCCTTAGTCTACTTTTTGTCATGAGGGTAAGGTTGATAGAATGTATGAACATTGGAAGGATCATGGAACGTCATACTTGCATCAAAGTAAGCATTTTCCAGTCGTTCATTAAACATATTGTGTGATGTACTTACTTCATCCACATTAGAAACCATGTTATTTGAACCGATTGAGTATTTGATGAAGGAACCTCGACTTCTTCTGAACTTTTTTGTACATCATTATTCAAAGAAGATGAAGTAGAGTACTCTTGAAATGTGTAACACCCCACCCAACGTACATTGGGTTGCGCAATGGAAATTAGCAATTGGATGTTACTAAATAGCATCATTTACCAAGATAATAGAAAATGAACCAAATGAGACGTTTATCAACATGTGTTCCATTATTAGTCAAAGTTAAAATGCGTTTAGGTCCTCACAGAATCGCAACCACCATCTATTACAATCATTGAAAGACAAATGTTTCAATTAAAAGACATTGTTTTAACACAACTTAAGGCATTGTTTTTGAAAGACCGGAACACACAAGTAGTCTTTCCATAAAATCCATCACATGCACGACACCTCCACGCCATTGTTGCCTTCAACCTTGGTTACCTAGGATAAAACATGTTTAAAACGTCAACATCAAAGTTGAGTGAAATTCATAGAGTTTAAAGTAATCAATAAGCAATAATCTTTGAACACATAATTAGTTCTCGGGAAAACAAAGCAACGAATGCAATGTATAGAAACTTCTTTTCTTTCATGCAAAAAGCTCATGACACCGAACGTTAACAATACATATGGCATTTCATATGTTAAAGTACCCCAAAACAAGGTATTATTGTCATATACCTACTATCTTCTAAATACAAAATGTTCGTTTAACAGGGTGTTCACCGATCGGATTCATACCCCGGACAGGGCTGTCAAAACCAATAGATCTATTTAATGCATTAGCATTCACCCTCAAAAGGCAATTAACGTTCATGAAATAAGGACTTCGACAATACTACTTATGCGGATAAATATCTCATAATCGGGTCCAGCAAACCTAATATCATATGTTTTGTTGTTAATATATTTTATATATATATATATATATATATATATATATATATATATATATATATATACACAATCATATACTATAATCTCCAAGTGCGACGCAAAACAATTCACTTTGACGCACTTAACAATAACATAACGTTTTCCATAAAGTTTCTATTTTTAGAAAGCTTGCCGAAAGTAAGGATAATATAATCCGAACTTCATATTTCGTTACAATTTAACTAACATTACGAACCCTTTACTCATTATAGTCTTTATTCAAAAGTTTATGCAAGTTTGACTTTCAAAAGTCAAACTTTGTAGTTGACTTTTACCCCAAAAATAACCAAACTTGACTCGGCCGACGTTTGTTTTTAGGAGTTACAAGGCCCACCTTATATCAAAACGGACCTTAGAACATCCTTTATCATTTTCAAAAGCCTAAAATAGATTTCAAAAATTTCTCGACATGCTACTGGTCAAACTTGGTCAACCCAAAGTCATACCAAATCACATTTTCATCAAATTCTAACTATCCCAACATGTTTAACTATCCTAAAAACATGTACCAAAACGATCAAACACATGATCATACTCGAAATACTTTCAAATCAATTTTGCACTTGAATCATCTAGCAATAACCATATATATGTAATAACATCAAATTAAATCAACACATAAACATAAATAAGTGCTCACAAAGCTAGAACAAAAATCGATTTGGTTTCCCCCTTTGTTGAACCGTACGGACGAGCAACCCAAACCACAAACCAAAACCTTTTTCAACACAACCAACTCACAATAACACTTATCTTGCAACTAGTGACCTTCCTTTTAGATTAAAATCATAAGAACTTGACCTAAAATCTAACTTTTTCAAAACTTAGTGCATGTAAGGTTTCTATAGTGGGATTTGTAGCTCTTGAAACAAGGATTAAGATGGTATAAATTGATTGTATTGCATGTCAAAAATAAAGTGGCGGTGGTGGTGTTTTCTTGTGGCCGGTCGTGGACTAGGAGAGAAAGGGGAGGAAGAACAATTTTGATAAAAAAAAGTAATAGGTGTGTGTATGAGTTCTATTTATAGGAAAAGAGTTTGGCAAATTGGCAATTCTAGTCCCTCCATCCTTAATCTCTTTTAAAACTAGTACAAGTCATCCTTTCTTTTATTTAAAATCGGCCAAAGACTCGAGTCACACCACGTTTATAAATATTTTAAATCCGTCCCACCAATTTTACTTTAAAACGTTTAATAAATCGTTAAACCTCATAAAACACGACCTTTAAACACAGGTTTTATAAAAACTCAGGAAAACGTCATAAAATACAAAAATAACATATTTACCTCTCTCAGAGCATCAAAATACATTTTTCTTACTTTCTTAGACGCTAAGAACAAATAGAAACTCAATCACGTTGAAATTATCCTATAAGTGGAAATTTCTATCAAACCTCATATAGTATAAATGACTATAACTATCTACGTAGCAAAAATAATTATCGTAACTCGAGATAAACGTTGACCTGAAACTCGGGTTGTTACATTCTCCCCTCCTTTAGGGAGCACCATCCTAGTGCTCAACTCGACTTATCCGCTTTCCTCCCTTCGTCCTTACTTGTAAATAGATGAGGGTACTTTTTCTTAATCTGATCATCACGTTCCCAAGTAAATTCTGGACCTATTTGCGAATTCCAATGAACTTTAACAATAGGTATCCGACTTTGCTTAAGTCGCTTAACCTCTCTATCAACATCTTCTACTGGCTCTTCAATCACATACAACTTATCATCAAGTTGAATCTCATCCAATGGAACAACAGTTTCACCTTCCGCTGAACACTTCTTAAGATTCGAAACATGAAAGGTACTATGAATTCCTTTCAATTATTCAGGCAACTCCAACGTATAAGCTACAGGACCAACTCTAGCTAGAATCTTAAATGGCCCAATGTAACGTGGACTTAGATTTCCGCGCTTTCCAAAATGCACAGCGCCCTTCCATGGCGATACCTTAAGCAGTACCATATCACCAACTTCAAATTTCAACGGCTTAGCTCTTTTATCTGCATAACTCTTCTGGTGACTACGGGCAGTCAACAAACTTTTCTTAATTTGGATAATCTTCTCGATCATATCACGGATCAATTCTGGACCGGTGACTTGGCTATCCCCAACCTCACTCCAGCATACAGGTGACCTACATTTCCGCCCATACAAAGCTTCATATGGTGCAGCCTTAATACTTGCGTGATAACTATTGTTATATGAGAAATCGACCAATGGCAAATGGCGATCCCAACTACTTCCAAAGTCAATCACATAGGCCCGCAACATATCTTCTAGCGTTTGTATTATCCTCTCGCTTTGACCATCTGTTTGAGGGTGGTGAGCGATACTCATATCCAAATTCGTCCTCAACGCTTCCTGAAGCGATCTCCAGAAATTTGACGTAAAATGGCTATCTCGGTCCAAAATAATCAAAACAGGTACACCATTCCTACACATAATTTCTTTCAAGTAAAGTCGCGTGAGTTTCTCCATACTATCCATTTTCTTCATTGGTAGAAAATGAGCTGATTTGGTCAGTCGGTCGATAATAACCCAAATCGTATCGTACCCACTCGACGTTCTTGGCAGTCCACTCAAAAAAATCTACAGTGATCCTTTCCCACTTCCAAACTGGAATCTCAGGTTGTTGCATCAATCTAGACAGTTTCTGATGCTCGGCTTTAACCTTCGCACAAGTCAGACACTTACTAACATACATGGCAATATCAGCTTTCATATTCGGCCACCAGTACAACAACTTCAAATCTTGATACATCTTGTTTGATCCTGGATGGATAGAATACTTGGACTTATGCGACTCATGCATAACCAAATCTCTCAATCCACCAAATTATGGCAACCAAACATGATTTCCAAAACAACGCGTTCCATGAGGGCAAAATTTGAATATCGGCTTAATCAATTTCTTTAAATTTTCTTTCCTTACATACTTCTTCTGCATTGCTTCCTTTTGAGCTTTACGAATTTGCTTTGGTAAATCATTGTGAACAGTCATCATTAAAGCTCGAACACGCAATGGCTTAATTCTTTCCTTGCGACTCAAGGCGTCAGCCACAACATTCTCTTTTCCAGGATGATACCGAATTTCACAATCATAATCACTCAACAACTCAATCCATCTCCGTTGTCTTAACTATAACTCTTTCTGATTTAAAATATATTGTAGGCTCTTGTGATTGGTGAAAACCACA
>BQNB010020731.1:0-65129 GCA_026074375.1 Tanacetum coccineum | reverse complement strand
CGGCATCATCACGTTTCACGAGCCGGTGGCCTTTTTAATGACAGTTTCTTGTTCTAAGTATTGCTCTCCCTAAGGACGAATTAATTCAGGGATCGAGTCGAGCTTGTGACTCGGTAACTCGGTGACCAAAAATAAGCCGCTTCATGGGAGTTCACCCCATGCTTATCCTTTCTATTTTCTCTCTATTTTCTATTATCTAATGTGTTGTGTTGAGAGAGGCTTGTACTCTTTCCGATTTCTCGATGTTTGTTGCTTGTTTTTTGTGATTTTGTAGGATCAAACCAACAAATTCTTTGAAGCCTCTCGTGTCCGGTTGATTTGTCCCGTTCTACTCGAGCTTCTCATCCTTTGTGTGAAATTAGTTTGGGGAGATCCGATATCCTTTCATCTTATCGATTAACGTTTATCTTTGCATACTTCATAAACGGCTTAGATTTTCGTAGAGACCCGACTTTAAACATTGAGGACAATGTTTTGTTTTAGTTTGGGGAAGGGAATCTATCGATTTGATGTTGCTTGCTTATTGTTTTGTTCTTACGTACCCGTTTTCCCACAAAAATAGCAAAAATTTTAAATTTTTAAGTTCTTATTTGTAGGAAATATACAAAAAAATAAAAAATAAAAAAAATAAAATAATAAGTGTTAAGACACAAATGTAGGTTTTCCGTTGGTAAGAATAAGAAGTAATTTTTGACCCGATCGTACGTGTAGAGTTCTAGCTTTTTCCCTTAACAATTAATGATGATAGTTTGTGCTAGTCTCATGCAGACTTTAAACATGCTAGACTAGAATCGTTAGTAAATGAAAACTTGTGCTAATCTCAAGTAGATTTTAAATATGCCGAGTTGGATTTTATATAGGCTAAGTATTTGCAAATTTCTTTTGTGAAGAACAAGAAATGATAGTGTTATTTATAAGTCATGACATTAAACATAGAATAGTTGGTTTTCTTTCAAGCTCATAAGTGTTAATTGTGGCTTTTTCTCCCATTAGCTTGTTTCACCTTTATATGAATGTTTAATAAATAGAGTTATGCGGTTTTTTGGTTAATAATTAGCTAATAGAAGTTTTCTTTAGTTCCTTTGTGATTAGGATGAGTACACATCAGGAATACTTAATTTGGCATACTATATGTATCATATAAAGAAATATTTTGCTTATTCCTTAAAGAGCCTTAGGGTATATGGGATAAGTAGAATTCAATAATAATCCGAGACTGATAAAAGTTTGATGTATCTTGCCGGCTCACAACCGATGTTACAGCCTTCTAAAAGGTCGAGGAAGTTACCGAAGTCGAAATATGTTTGCTACATCTTGTCGGAGGCGTGGCCGATGTTGTAGCCTTCTAAAGGACTGAGGTATAATAATGTTGCTTAATTTTTGTCTTATTTTGTGCCTTAAAGAGCCTAAGGGTATATGGTGCAAATAAGATTGGTCCATTTATGTCTTAAAGAGCCTTCGGGTATATGACATGAATGGTGCCTTGCTTAAGTAGCCTAATAAAAGCCAAATTTTGGTTGCCTTGATGTGGACTTTAATCTTGATGACATTTGATCTTTTGAAAAGGGCTAGGAGCTAATTATTGCGTTCTTAACCGTTACGCTTTATTTTTGGAATTAATAAGTATCGAAACAAGTCTTAAAGAGCCTTCGGGTATATGACTTAAGTAAAATCTTGAGATACAAAAGTAGGATTTGCGGGAGGAAAAGTAAGTACACAATTAGTATTTATGAGTAGTGTTAGTGTCATGACTTGTAATTAACAATGATCTTGTTTTTAAGCTTAGCATGGGAAAAGTGAAAAATCGGGGATGATGAAGTTATCTTTTAGACACTTAATTGTGCTTTTTGTTCTATGATCCTAAAAGTTACCAATGAGGTAATGAAAACAATACATTATGTCAACACAAATAAGTTGTAGTTAGGTAGTTAATTATCAAGAAAAATCATAAAAAGAGAAAAATCTTTGAAAATGGGAAATCGGGTGTTTTATAACTTGTGATCTCTTAACTCTCTCAACAAAAATCTTTGCTACTTTTCAAAGGTTTAGTTTGGGGAATTTTCGAGGTATTTGGTTATAAGGCATGTGATATTGCGTGAGGACACACAATCGTTTAGTTTGGGGAATTTTGATAAGTGTAGAATACACATATCTATTTATGCTTAAAAAAGGCCCAAATAAACCCAAAAAGGATCAAAAATGGCAAAAATGTGCTTGTATCTGAGTTTTATGTGTGCAGGTATGGATATGTCAAATATTGCAAGAAATCAGTCAAAAACGGACACGAGAACGGATGAGTGATCAAGAAGCTAAAGAAATCAAAGCCGAAGCCAGAGAGATCATGCCTCAGCCTTCTGCAGTCAACCTCAGCTCAACCACAGTCAAAACCAAAGCCCATCTCTATTACTTATTAACTCCAGGGGCTGAAATTGCTAATTGCTTATACTTGTTATATAACCCAAAAAGGTGCTTGCCAAACACAAGGGCCAATTGTGTAATTATCTCATAGTTATAATTGGGCGCGGGTCAAAGCCCGGGTCAAATAAACCCGGGTGCCCTCAATCAACCAATCACACGCAAAGCCCCAACCCGATTACCCACAATTAACCCGAACCCCTAACCCGACCTACCCGGTTAAACTTATAACCCCAATAACGTTTACTGTTCACTCATTTTTACCCAAATCGGATTTACTCACTCACACACACTCGAACACACCAAGAACAATGAACCCTAGTTTCTTAACCACTCACCCCCACCCAAATTAACCATAGGGTTAATGATTCTCCTCACAATCCTTAACCCATCCATCACTATCTATCTATAACCTACACCAATCCACCCTGGCAAAATAAGAGAATCGATTGGGGTGTGTGACGTATGTGAGTGTTACACTCATCATATCTAACACTTTATATACACGTCATTGATCCGGGTGCCACACAGCCTCAATCGAAACGATTGAGATTACAAGTTCAAGATGAGGATGGGGGCCCAAGATTAAAGAGAATAGAAGGACCTAGAAGATGATGAGCTCGAGCTTGGGGTATAAATACCCCCATCATTCCAGCATATAAGTGTAAATTTTTTGGTGGTTAATTTTTCAGTTTATTATAGTAGTTTTTTAATGTAATTTCAATTTCATGTTATTTTATTTCGTATTGTAAGAAACTTATTTCAGTTTTAATAAAAGTGTTATTTCATATTAATTCGTTTCCTCATTTAAATTCTGTTAAAGTATTTGTGTTTGTGATTGTTATGATCAAGGCTTGATACCATCTTGGAATTGGATGGCTGCTATGGTATCAAGAGGTTTTTAGAGCTGAGGGTCAGCATTAGGACTAGTTTAGGATTGTTGTTGGTTTGATTTAGGGCTTATGTGGATTAAGCCATAAGCCCACACAGCTTATTGCTTTCCTGTTCTAGCTGGAAAGCTAAGGTACACACTATTTGTTTTACAATTGTTTTTTTTGTTTTCTTAATAAGCTGTGGGATTTGCTAATAGTTTGATTAAGTAGATTTTATTAAGTAGTAAAAATCTGTCAAGTGCTTAAAATTTGCTTTGCTTATTTAGTTTAAGAGATAGAGTACTAAGCTGCTAGAGCTTTTAAGCTAATAAGCTTATTTAGCTTATTTTATAATAAGTAAAAAGTTGTGTTTCAAATTAGTTTTAGCCTTTTTTAAATTCTGTTGAATAAGCTGTTTTTATAAAAATGAGACTGAGTGTTTAGAGTTAGGGAGTTCAGGGGTCATGTCTGTCCTATCTTTAATAGTTTCTGTTGGTTTTTAAAACTTTTCATAGTTAGTCCTTTTTACTTACACAGTTAGTCCTTTTAATTTTCATAGTAAGTCCTTCGTTAGTTTAAATAGTTTAGTCTAGTTAGTCCCAAGTTAAGGGACTATATCTGCCAATAGATCAAACTTTGTGTTTTTTATAAAACTTTAATTTTCCCCGCCTACCCTTATCTTTCTGTTTTTTCAACTTTCGGCCCATGTGTTTGTTTGGTTTTAGTTTAAGTTTATAAAAATAGTTTTTATAACTAATAATTAGGTTTTTTAGTTTAATTGCTTTAAGTTAGTTTTGAAATTACTCCATTAAAAATTTGGGGTTTTGATAAATTACATTTTCTGCATTATTTCTTTTTTATTAAAAAAAATAAATTTTTATATAATTTTAGTCTAAGTTTTATATATTTAAAAAAAAAAAAATTATTAATTTTCGAATTTAGTTTTTAATATTTCATTTTCAAAAATCAAATAAAAATACAAAAAAATTATTTTAGTTTTAAAATCACTTAAGTCATTTTTATAGAAAAGTAACTTTTATCTTTATTTTTAAACATTTAATTTTCAAACTTTTAGTTTAATTTTCAACTTTAATTTTAAATTTTAAATCTTTTAAATTAGTAATAAAATAAATGTTTTTCTATTCTTTTTAAGGTAATTTAGAATTAATTTCAGTTTTAAAAAGTATTTTTCTTAGTTTTTATTAATTTCTATTTTTAGAATTTAATTTAGATTAAATAGTATTTAATTCATAAAAAAAAATCCGAAAATCCCTTAAAAAATATTTTTCTATTTTTATATTTTCTTTAGAATTATTGAGGTTTAGGAATTCTAGTTTACATTTTTAAGAATTTAAATTGGCATTTGTTTCTTATAATGTCGCATTTTATTTCGTAATTAGTTTTAATTTGCTAATGTTGTTAATTGTGCCTTTAATTTTAGTTGTATAATTAATCAAAATATCTCTTTTCTTATTCAATCAATCATTCCGAACGAGATCGAGGGTTTCCATTGCACGAGTCATTGGGGAGATCGACCGGGTGATCATACTTTACTCCGGTTTAAATCATATTTTATATTATATTATTTATATTTTTGAGAGTGAATTTTATCAAGGGTAACTTGGTAACTTTCTTAAATACTCTTGGGATTATATAATTTTATATTATATTTTACGTGTATAAAACTTGCAATCAACCACCACTGAAAAAAGAACTTCTTGCAGTTGTTTTCTCTTTTGATAAGTTTCGTCCATATCTTATCTTATCAGAAATTGTAGTCTACACTGATCATTTCGCTTTGAAGTATTTATTCAGTAAAGAGGATGTCCTTCAACAAGGCGTAGAAAGTTACCAAAAGAAGCTCAACATCTCCAAGCCAAGAACATGTGATGAAGACCTCTCCTGAAGAGCACCATATACCACTCTCTCAGACCCTCAAAGAGACATTTATGAAGACAAGTTGAATAGAAAGAGACTGATGCGTACGAAGAGCTCTACAAGTTTAGTGATGACACACTCACCTTAGTTCGTAATACTCTGGATCAGATGCTGAAGAATCTAAGGTTGGGGTATAAGAAGGACATGAAAAGGAGGAAGTGGACTGCAACAGATCAAAAGCGGACTCGCATCATGATTAAAGACATAAATCAATAGTTACTGCACATAAGGATAATGAGGAGCTTAGAGAAGTTCGTTGGTGGAAGGGATTATGGGACTGACTACAGACTCTTACAGCGGACCGTATGACTCTGTCATATGTTGGTTCTACTCATTCAGGTCATGTCTCATTAAAACAAATCTTGTGAATATGTATATTAAGTAGTGTAGACTAATAAAATAGACTTATATAGCGTTCGAGTACAAATTTTTCATGAATTTTCATTAAATTCAAAATCTATCAAATTATGTACTCGACACCCTGAGTATTAAAATGTTCCTCATACGGCTTGATAATAATCAGAATATTTTTCTCCCAAAATAGTTTTCAAACATATTTGAATTAATTGATATCCAAAATATCAAGGGATTTGACATTTTTGATAAGGGGAGAAAATGTGATTTAAATATGTGAACTATACAATGTGATTATATGACTCATGGGTAGCTACTCCCTCGTATGTGCAAAACATTTTCATATATCGATGCACATATGAAGGAGGAGCAATTTTAAAAGTGAAAACTATCGAGGTATAAATGTTTTGATAATATATCACAAGTAACTTGGTTGAATTTCAAAAGGTTTTATGTGGCAACTGTGGCAATACCAATAGATCGATCATGTACTTAGTTTTATGGAGTTATAAGGTGGTTAAGGTTAGGTATTTGTTCCATGATACAGCCAGAACCGGATGGATCTACCCATGGACATTCCACTAGATAGAATAGAAGTCCTTAGGAATGATACAAAAGGAGTAAAAGTGAGAAAAGAAAGGGGATAATGCAGACTAAGACATAGCTAACACTGGAACAAACCCAACAAAGTGTTAGTGATGAAGTATTGGTAAGCATTAAAGGGGTTGAAGAATGAAAAAGAAAAATAAAGATAAAGTGTGAAAAGAAAGAAGCCCTCCTTACACATGGGCAGAAACTGGGTCAATACATATGCTAGCAGAAACACTAAGATGTTGTCTGTGTCACACCCCGTCATAGGCGGAAACACAGAAGTGCAACGAAATGATCAATCACAACACAAGATACAAAATAAAGAAATCTAAAATGCATAAATGAATAGTGTCATGATGACCATCAACCTCAATGAAACCTTGAGTGATGTCCTGGATCAAGAACACGGCACATAGTCTCTAATTATTACAAACTTAGCCCCACGCAGGGGTCCATGAAATATTATCTCAATCCTCAAGAAAACCAAATACAAAGCGTACATCAAATACAAGACTTTTCAAACAAGATTCCTATGGGATTCTCTAAAGTCTGCTACAAGCACCATACTCTAATGATCATTAACATCACCTGAAAATGATACTCGAAAACGTCAACAATAAAGTTCATGAGCTCGTAGGTTTGACTCAAAACCCAGTCGTTGTGCTAATATTTCAAACGGTTAGACAATTGTGCTATATGACAGTGAATATATGCAAGAGATCACAAACCCATGACTTAGCATCCTCGCTAATCATGTAACAAGACCTAGCATCTCTGCTAGTCTAAACGCCAACGCGTACCAACGCTCTTAGGGTCGCAACCCCGATGACATACCACACCTAAAGCCTAACAGTTGGAGCAATTAGGGTGAAGAACACAAGGCGGCGGAGCGGTCCGTGTCACTAAATCTAAAAAGTTAGTGAGACGTAAAAATGGTTCTTATATCTCCTAGATATCTGCTCTCACACATTCATTAATCGTCATTCACTTCTTCTAAATGATCACTCTTTCGTCAAGGAAGGTTAGATTACAAAATCTAATCCTCCTCCCTAGTGGTTTGTCTAACTTTAATATTCATAGGATATTTCGTGTATCTTTAACTTGCGATCGCAAACGTTAAAGGTCATATCCGAAAATCCAAATTCAAGCCTTGTAACTACTTAAGTTAAAACGCTCTCATTTTCTTTTCGACGACAACTCCTGTAACACCCCAAATTAGCGTCGCAGCGGAATATGTGTCGAGAGCGTTACTTCTTAGATCAATAGCAAAAGATATGGAACGACCTCTAAAAAGAGTCGTTTTAAATACGATACATTGGGATTTATTAAAAAATGTTTAATACAAATCACAACGGCTTAATTGTTCAACATTGAAATAACAAGCATTTCTAGATCATAACAAATATCTCATGATGTAATGACTCCAAATCGTTTATGCATGACTCCCCAAAAGAGTATCCCCAATGTATCCTTACGCAACTTGTGCTTATTGACATGAGGAACATGCTTTAAAATTGCCAACATAACGTTGGTGAATTCATGGTTTATGTTAAAGTAATGTAGGACCCCCTTGATTTTCCCCGTGATAATGCAACAGATGCAAACATCACAAAATGTAATTACGTTTCCCTAAGCTCATGACACTGAAGCTCGACATGTATGAATTGCAATATAAATTGCCAACATTGCCCGTGATGATGTTCTAACCCGCAACATCCTAAATCCGACATGGTATATGTCCGTTGTCCGGTAAACCGGCACAGTGAGCGCTACTCACCCGAACGGGGATGTCAATCCCAAATAGATCTATTTATAACATTCGTGCTCACACAAAGTAATTGACAGTTCATGATAATGGGCTAAGAGGGTTATCGCTACTTAGGCAAACATGTAATCATGTAAAAATGTACACTTGCGTCCAATCGTAAAATAATGCATGTTTCTCACCCCAAAAGTTGTAAATCATTGATATAGTAAAACATGGGGCTATGAACTCACCTTAGTGAATAAACTTGAGTATATGAATCAAGTGAATGAAAACGTCACGGATATGACCGAAAGCAACCTAATTAAATATAGGTCATATGAGTACTAAGTACTTTGAATAATTAATACCATATATAATTCTATATAGTTACATCACCACCTAAAAGTGTTTGTTTAATTTATAAAATTAAACAATTTAATTTGTACTTGTAAAATAAGTGTTCATGTATTCGTGTTTGTAAAAATGGTATACTTGTCCAACAATTCGTTATTTGCCAAAAAATACTTGATGTATTATTTACATAATTTCATTATATAAATAATTTGATTATTTGAGAAAATAATATTTATAAGGTTAAAAACGTTCATAATGTTACTTTTAATAAAAACGTCGCATCTTCTTCGTTTTAATCCCGTTTTCATCGTACTTTACATCCATGGATTCGTATTTGAAAAATATAATAAAATATTACATTTATTATACTCATATTTACTGTTATGAATAGTAACAGTAAGTGTAGATTTATAAAAATACTTTTTATAAATTTTAATTATTGAAATCGTATATTTATTTATCTTATTCGTTTTAATTCAGTTTTTAGTGATTCTTATGTCCATGGCTTCATAATTAAATTTTCTATCATCTAACATAGTCCATGTCCACTGTATGTTTCTGTAAAAAAAATAGTTTTTATAAAATTACTTTTATAAAGTCACTTTTGTTTATTTTATTACATAAACATGAAAAAGTCATAACTAGTTCATTATCCATTGGTTTTTCAAGTTTCTTACCTTTTTAGAATCCTTACAATATCTAATTTTATAGAAAAATATAAAAGAAATATCTTAGATTCGAAATCATATAGTTTTTACAAACTTAGTTTTATAAAAACACTTTTATACGCATAATCTCGTAAAAATCATAACTCCTTCGTTATTTATCGGATTTTCAAGTTTCTTATATTCTTACTATCCTTATGAGATGTATTATTTTTATAAAATATAAAATAAAGTGTCAATTAGTTCGAATGAACATTAGCATATAAAAGATTAATTAACTCATTTTATACACTTTTAAACTTTAAAAAATTATCACAAGTCTTCTAATTTATAAATTAACATCCATGGTATATAATTGAAGTCCTCTACATTGTATCCATCATAATAGGTCTATATTGTCTAAGAAAATTGGTCCCACCCCACCAACTCCCTCCCCCCCCCCCCACCCTTTTACTTTCTAAACTTTATAAATAAATAAATAATCATGACATGACAAATAATTATATAATTTATCCATGGCTTGTAAATCCTTGTTTTAAATATATTAACATATTTTAAACATCATAGTAACTTATACATATATAGTTCGAACCCATGATCCACCATGAAAAATCAGTTTGTAAACTCATAAGGCTTCCTAGGTGATGATCTAACTACACATAATTATATAACACATAAAATGAAATTATTGAAAAGATTAAGGTTTAGGTAACCTTTAAATGAATGCTTGATAAGTGATGAACAATATTAAACCCTTATGGCTCAAACCCTAGTTCGAAAACCCTTAGAAGAAACCCTAGCCTTGAACCCTTTGTATAAACTCTTTCAAGTACCCAACCAAGACTTTAATGCACCTTAGCTTTACTTCTTGATGATATTAGAATACTTAAAAAAGTTTGGGAATTGAAAATATGAAAGGTGTGGGGCTACTGTTTGATTTGTGAGCAAGAGAGACAAGAGAGTGAGCTTTTGCTAGTATTTCTTGTAAGTAATATGTGTGTGTGTGTGTTCCATACTTTATGAGCATTATTTATAGAAATTAAATCCCTAGAATACTCTTCTTATCAAACCAACAATGGTTTTGGGGTGGTGCATGGTTTCGTCTGGTTTGTGGTTCAAAAGAGGGAACAATGTAGGTTTTTAATTAATTAAGGACATGTTAGGTTTAGTATAATATTATTTGAGGTTTTAGGTTTAGGAAACATGTTGTTCTCTTTGGAGCATTGATATGACTTAGGCTAGTAAGCATGGCTTTTCTTGTTGGTTGGCCTTAACTGTGATTGTTCAAGTATCACAAGATCCATATGTCTACATACTTATTTATTCATGAACTTTTATATATACACTTTTTAGGTAACTTGTTTATATGGACTTTTTATACATAAACCACACTTATACAATACTTATACATCCATTATAACATGATATTAACATCCATATCTCATATGTAAAAGTGTACCAAATCATAAACAAGTGTAAAAATCCATTTTACAAGTAAATAAGTTCTTAGATGGTGATTAACTATACAAACATTATATATGCATAAAATCACAAATGTAAAGAGATTAAGATTTTTAGGTAACCTTAATATGATGTAGAATGATGGACAATATGATCTAAACCCTTGTTTAGCAAATAAACCCTAGCTTCTAAGTCCTTGAAAACCCTATTTTCAAGTAAACCCTAATCTTGAACCTTCTTGCTTAATTGCTTGTAAACCTTAAACCAAACCTTCTAAACACCTTAGGATATCTTACATATATATAAGATATTTATGTATTTTTTGAGTATTGGGTATAATAATGGGTATTTGTTGAAGCGTAGAAAAGTATTGGTGGTTCCGTGAATGCATAAACGTATTTTATCGCGAAACGTAAACACTTTACGCAACTAATAAAAATAAAATAAACAAAGTTAATAATTATCCTCAAAATAATTACTTAACACTTGCTTGATGTAAACATTTAAATGTTTGATGCCTGTTTACATTGAACGATAATTTTTAGCTTTCGCGATTTAACTTAACGATTTTAATTTAAAAGCAAACGCGTACAATACTAAAAATAAATAGTGAATTTATTGACGACGTACAATGACCCTAAAACACGAGGTGTTATAGTCCTCCCCCGTTAAACGAGCCTTGTCCTCAAGGCTTAAGACGCAACACTTGACGACGGTGCGGTCTTTGTGAAGAGGTGTGGATATTTCTTTCGAAATTGGTCTTCACGTTCCCATGTGAACTCAGGACCTCTCTTGGAGTTCCATCGAACCTTGATAATTGAAATGCGGCTTCGCTTCAACCGTTTAACTTCATGATCCATGATCTCTACTGGTTCCTCAACAAAATGAAGCTTGTCATCAATGTGTAGTCCATCCAACGGAATGGCTAATGGTTCGTCGGCATAGCACTTCTTCAAGTTCGATACATGAAATGTATTGTGAACCCTGATCAACTCCTGAGGAAGCTTAAGCTTGTAAGTAACGGCTCCAACTTTTTCCAACACCTTGAAAGGTCCAACATATCTAGGGTTTAACTTCCCCTGTTTGCCAAAATGTACGACCCCTTTCCAAGGCGAAACCTTAAGCATAACTCTATCCCCAACTTGAAATTCCATCGGCTTACGCTTTAAATTGGCGTAACTCTTTTGTCGATCACGAGCAGCTTGAATTCTTTGCTTGATCTGAATGATTTTCTCGGTCGTCTCTTGAACTATCTCTGGACCAGTGAGTTGAACTTCTCCAACCTCGGCCCAACAAACAGGTGAACGACACTTTCGACCGTAAAGTGCTTCAAACGGTGCAGCCTTAATGCTAGCGTGATAACTATTGTTATATGAAAACTCGACTAATGGCAAATGGTTAACCCAACCCTTTCCAAAGTCGATCACACAAGCACGCAGCATATCCTCGAGAGTTTGAATAGTCCTCTCGCTTTGCCCGTCAGTTTGTGGATGATATGCAGTACTCATATCCAAATTCGTACCCAAAGCCTTCTGAAGTGACCTCCAGAAATTTGACGCAAACCTAGGGTCGCGATCACAAATGATTGAGACAGGTATCCCATGCCTCGTGACCACCTCTTTCAGGTACATCCTTGCCAACTTTTCCATGGGATTAGTTTCCCTCATTGGTACGAAGATGGCAGATTTAGTAAGTCGGTCAACAATCACCTAAATGGTGTCGTAGCCGTGTGACGACTTAGGAAGCTTCGTGATAAAATCGATGGTGATATTGTCTCATTTCCATTAAGGTATCTCGGGTTTCACCAACAAACCCGATGGCCTTTGGTGTTCAGCCTTGACCTTAGCACATGTCAGACATTTACTAACATAAGTAGCGATGTCGACCTTCATATTAGGCCACCAATATAGCTTCTTCATGTCCTGATACATCTTGTCAGAACTTAGATGAATAGAGTATTTTGACTTGTGGGAATTGTGCATGATCACAGTCCTCAAATCGCCATAACAGGGTAACCAACTCCTGCCATTTAAGCATAGAGTTCCATCCGCATGGGGTTCCAACTTTTCCATCTTAAGTTTATCTGGATCCTTAGAATTTTCAATCGACATACCTCTAACATCTTCGTTCTTGATGTTCTTTGGTTTCCGTGCTTCAGTCTGAGCATTCAAGATTTGCTTAGGAAGGTCCAAACCAATAGTCATGACTAAGGCTCGAACTCTTAATGGCTTTATTTGCTCTTTCCTGCTCAAAGCATCAACAACAACATTTGCCTTTTCCGGGTGATAACGAATCTCACAATCGTAATCACTGAGCAACTCTAACCAACAACGTTGCCTCATGTTCAACTCTTTATGATTAAGAATGTGTTGTAAACTCTTATGATCAGTGAACACCATACACTTGGTCCCATACAAATAGTGCCTCCAAATCTTGTGAGCAAACACTACTACTTCAAGTTCCAAATCATGAGTCGTATAGTTCTTCTCATGAATTTTTAGTTGGCATAATGCATAAGCAATCACCTTTACTCTTTGCATCAACACAACACCCAAACCTTTGATTAAAGCATCGCAGTATGCGATAAAATCTTCGCTTCCTTTAGGTAAAGCCAGAATTAGTGCACTACACAACTTCTTCTTCAACAATTGAAACGCTGCTTCTTGTTTGTCACCCCAAACAAACTTGACCTTCTTCTGAGTAAGCTTGGTCATTGGCTTGGCGATCTTCGAAAATCCTTCGATGAATCTTCGATAATACCCAGCAAGACCTAAAAATTGCCAAATCTCCATTAGCGTTTTAGGAGATGCCCAATCTTTTATGGATTCGATCTTGGCGGGATCTACGTAAATGCCTTGACTATCAATCACGTAGCCAAGAAATTGTACCTTGGGAAGCCAAAATTCACATTTAGAGAATTTAGCGTACAACTCCTCCTCTTTCTTAAGCAATTCTGGAATTGCCTTAAGATGTTCTTCATGTTCCTTCTTGTTCTTGGAGTAGATAAGGATATCGTCAATAAAGACAATCACAAATTTATCCAAAAATGTCTTGCACACGCGGTTCATGAGATCCATAAATATTGATGGTGCGTTCATCAAGCTAAACGGCATAACTTGGAACTCATAATGACCATATCAAGTTCTGAATGCCATCTTCAGAATATCTTCTTCCCGTACTCGAAGCTGGTGATAACCTGATTGCAAGTCTATCTTAGAATAAATATTGGATCCTTGTAGTTGATCAAATAAATCATCGATCCTTGGGAGTGGATAATGATTCTTCATCGTCAGCTTGTTCAGCTCTCTATAGTCGATACACATTCGAAACGATCTATCCTTCTTTTTGACAAACAACCCAAGGTGAGGAACTGGGTCTTATGAAGCCTTTGTCGGATAGTTCCTTCAATTGGTCTGAAAATTCTTTCATTTCGGATGAGGCCAATCGATAAGGTGCCTGTGCTACAGGTGCAGCACCAGGTATCAAATCGATTTGGAATTCCACTTGTCGAGTCAGAGGGAGACCCAACAAGTCTTCAGGAAATACTTTAGGAAAATTTTGAATGATCGGTACGTCCTCAAGTCGCTTCTTCTTCGACTTGTCTTCAGTCTCCTTTGTAGTAACATGTGCCAAAAAGATAAGACATCCTTTTAGCATGTACTTCTGCGTTTTAGTGAACGAGATGATGTTCAAATGAGTCTCGTTTCCCCGGTCGCTTCCGTCACCGCGAACAATCAACGTTTCATTTCCCCAGGGAATACGAACGATTTTCTCGGCACAAACGATGACAGCTTGGTACTTTGCCAACCAATCCATACCGATTATGACGTCGAGACTGCCAAGTTCTACAGGCATTAAGTCTATGTTGAATGGGTGATTTAAGAAATTTAATGTACAAAACCGAATGATAGCGTTTAACCTAATTATTCTCTCGTCAGCTAGTTTAACATCATAATAATGATCTAAGGTAGATGGTGTGATATCAATTTAGGAGCTAAATGCAGTAGACACAAAGCTTCTATCGGAACCAGTATCAAATAAGACAGAAGCATAGCGGTTGTTTAGAAGGAACGTACCCGTAACGACGTTTGAGTCTGGGTTTGTCCCTGCACGGCCTACCGCATACACTTTTGCTGGAGCATTGCCATTTCCACCTTGGTTACCATGGTTGTTGTTTTTTAGCTTTGGACAATCCCTCTTGAAATGTCCCTGGGCTCCACATTCATAGCAAGTAGGTTTCTGACCTGCCCCAGTGCCCCTCTGATTGTTACTAGCATTAGTATTTGCAGGACTCCTACAGTCGCGGGCCAGATGGCCAACTCTGTTGCACTTGTGGCATTTGGGAGCACATGGACCATCGTGATGATAGTTGCATTTAGGAAACAGAGGTTTAGATCCTCCGTAAGGTTTCTTCTCGCCAGATCCTGCAGTGTAGGCCCGGCCAGTGTTCTGCCTCTTGTTTTGTTGTTGTTGTTGTTATTGGTTATCATCTTGCCTTTTTTTGTTTTCACTCTGTCGTTCAGCAAAAGTACGGATTTTCGTATCTATCAGTTCAAATGTTATTTCAATTGCCTCTTGCATTGTCTTAGGCGTTGATGCTACTACACTTCCATGGATCATGTCGGGCAAACCACCGACATATCTCTTAATCTTGTCTGATTCCTCAGGAAACATTCTAACACACAGCAATGCCAGTTCCTAAAAATGTTAGTTGTAACCTATCAAGTCGGTACCTTTCACCTTTAAATTCCACAACTCAACCTCGAGCTTTTTAATTTCGCCCCTCGGGCAGTACTTTTCAGTCATCTTCTTTTTCAGGTCTGTCCAAGTCATTGCATACGCAACATCATGACCAACAGTCCTAACGTGGAAGTTCCACCACGTTAGCGCACCTGCCGGAAGAGTACAAGTGGAAAACTTGATTTGGTTTTCCACCAAGCAGTTGCTTATACCGAACACAGTTTCCATTTTCTCAAACCATTGAGTCAATTCGACAACTCCTTCCTTGCCTTTGAAATTTAGAGGTTGACACTTCATGAAGTCTAGGTAAGTGCACTCTCTAGCAACTCGTTCTGTCCTTCTAACACCCGTTCCCGAATTATGGCTGTCATCGCCATTCATGTTTCTATCAGCATCACGTGATGCCAAAGCATCAGTAATGCCTTGGTCGATCATTGCCTTAAGTTGCTCATTATTCACAAAAGTAGTGGCAGTGGTAGCACCGGGGTTAGCTCTGGTGGTTCTTTTTGGTGCCATTTTCTTCAAATCACAAGAAAATATAATACCCGTTAGATTTTATAAAATCATAACCATGACATGACATATACACAATAAGTAAAATGAGATCACAACACATAGTGAAATATACAACTGAATTAAAATTAACAATGGTGTAGCTAAATCGACATTCATTCATAATAAATTCAATTACAGACATGACATAATACATCTCCCCTCCCTTTCACATTATAATTGGAAATACTTGACGATTCAGATACAAAATGATCACTACGATTAGGTTACAAAATGAAATATAAACAACCTAAAGCCTTACTAGCCGGGAGTTACCCCGTAATACTTAGTAGGCTAATACAATATAGCTACAACATAACCAAATCTACGAACTGCTACCGGCCTCCTCCGGTATCTCTGGCTGTGTTGGACCGCTAGCGGGTCCCTGATGTCCTTGCAATGCTGTGACCTGTGTCTGCAGTGTACTCATTAGTCTCAGTGTCTCCACAAGTTGTGCCTGTCGAGCACGGTCTTCTGCTCGTAAGGCTACAATCTCCGTCTACTGTGCCAATACAGTAGTCCTCAGTGCTCTCACCTCAGAACGGACGGTGTCACTAGCATCCATCAACAGTCCCCAGGCCTCACAGTAAATTCTAGCCTCTCTCTCCATGAGTAAAGCAGTGTGAGCATGAGCACGCCTATCTCTGCCTAGTAAGTTGAGCTGGTCGCTCAACACCGCTCTAGCCTCCTGTGCCTCATCCAGTATCCCATAAATCTCGTCAGTGTCCTGTTTGACCGTAGTAATAAGGTTGGTCATCCTCTGACCTAACTTTGTCTCATCAGTCGTTGGTGCCCCTGGTATGCCCTTAAGCATCTCATCCTAAGTATCTGTAATCCCATAACCTACATCTATCTCTGGATCTCGCCTAATCAACCTATCCAAAGTGGCAACAAAACCATAGTCTGCCCTAAAACCTCCAGTCGGTCTAGCAACAGGAGCAGAAGAGCTCTCTCTGACCTCGTACCTAGGACCAAGAGCAATACATAACCTCTTATGAGGTGGTAAACAAACCTCGGGCATGTCCGCTCTATGGTCAGTAGAGGGTAGCAGCAAAGGGGGTGATGATGTAGGTGCTAGTATAGGTAGGAGTGGTGGTGTCCCTAATGATGGTGTCTCTAATCAAGATGCTAAGATGTAGGTGGATGGTGCAACAACTCTCATCATGACCACAGATGTCCTGGTATGTGAGAGTATGATAGGTGGTGGTAGTGGTAATGAATGAGAAGTGGATGATGACTCGGCCCTCTGCCGAATCATAGCGGCTATATATCCTAAAGGATAAGTAGGACTAGCAGGTAGTGGTGGAGGTGATACAGGTACTGGTGATGATACTGGTAGTGGTGGTGAGGGAATCTAAGGTAGTGGTGATGACCATGGGGAGAGTGGTGATGGTATGGCAATAAGTCTGGCAACCTCTATCTCAAACCAAAATGGTGAAGGTGGCTCATCTCGGATAGACATCCTAGCAGTAACACGATGTACAGGTGGTAGGACAGAGTCAGCCGGAGCTGGGTGTTCCTCCTCCTCCTCATCCTCATCCTCCTCAACATCATCATCATCATCCTCGTCGTCATCGAATGACTCATCATCATCATCGTCATCCTCTCCTTCGTCGGCATCAGTGAGGTCCTCCTCAGGATCCTCCTCACCCTCCTCTGGATCGAAGTCTGCAATATATCCTGGTGAGTCAGCAGTAGGTGAGACAGTAGCAGGCAGTGGCTGCTCCTCAGCTAGAAACACCTCATACTCCGGTGGCATAAACTCCAGGTATACAGGTTCTGGAACAAACTCTAGTGAAGGTGGGTACTCAGGACCCGACACATAATCAGGAGATGGTGGGGCCTGAAAAGCGGCTACCACATATGCATACGGATCATCTGGCATCACGGGTGGTCCATCGACTCCTGGAGATCTGATGTCTGACAAGCCTCTAAATGGACTGGATACCACCGTGTAGGTGACTGTGGAATCCTTTGAATCCAACATGACAATATCTGAAAATCAAAAGTGGCTTATATAAGTATTTAATATAAGACTCTTATAGTAATATACATTTATATTATAACATGTATATCAATCATGAATGCATCTAGTCTAACCAACTAATGCAACAACTAGTGTATGTATGTCCTGTGAAAATCCCTTTGTATGAATGCAATGTTTGAAAATAGTTATAGTCCAGCAAAAATATTTGACCTGGTTCTCTATAACCTTGGCTCTTGATACCAATCTGTAACACCCCCAAATTGGGTCGCAGCGGAATATGGTTCGGGGGTGGTACTTCATAGATCAATAACACAAGATATATATATAAGAACGACCAAAAAGTCATTTAAAACCGATACATTGGATTTAGCAAAGTATTTGTTACAAAAGCCCGAAGCTTCACTTGTTCATTGTTCAAAATACAAAGATTTTAGTCCATAATTGATTTATCCCCAAAATGTAATGCAACCAAATCTTTAATGCATGACTTCCACAATAACAACCACCAATGTATCCCTTATCTTGTACCTTACTGATCTCCTGAGAAAACATTGCTTTAAAACGTCAACAATAATGTTGGTGAATTCATAGGTTTGTAAAATGTATAATGTAGGACCGCAAGATTTTCCCATGATAATGCAACAAATGCAAACATCATAAAATGTAATTACATTTCCCTAAGCTCATGACACTGAAGCTCGACATGTATGAATTGCAATATAAATTGCCAACATTGCCCGTGATGATGTTCTAACCCGGAACATCCTATGTCCGACATGGTATACGTTCGTTGTCCGGAAAACCGGCACAGTGAGCATGACTCACCCGAACGGGGATGTCAATCCCAAATAGATCTATTTATAACATTCACGCTCACAACAAGTAATTGACAGTTCATGATAATGGGCTCAGAGGGTTATCGCTACTTAGGCAAACACGTAATCGTAATGTAAAATGTCCACTTGCGTCCAATTGTAAAACATGCATATGTTTCTCACTCCAAAACTTATAAATCATTATAAATGTAAAACGTGGGGCCATGAACTCACCTCGAGTGAGTAAATCGACAATGTAAATCAAATGCGTGAAAATGCGTCACAAATACGCCCGAATGCAACCTAATTTGATTATAGGCCGTATGAGTACTAAGCACTTTGATTAACTAATACCATATATAATTCTATATAGCTACATCACCATCTAATTGCATTTGTGAAATCATGTTTATAAAGTTAAAACGTTTATAAATATCTCTTCGGATCATAGCAGCTCTAAATCCTAGCGGATAAGTAGGACTGGCAGGTGGTGGTGGAGATGATACAGGTAAGGGTGGTGATACTGGCAGTGGTGGAGATGGTATCTGTAGTAGTGGTGATTATAGTGGAGTAAATAGAGATGGTGGTATGGTAGGTATGGCAAGAAATCTCTCAACCTCTTCCTCAGAGAGGAATGGTACAGGTACCTGAGCTGAGATGGATATCCTAGTTGTAGTACGATGTACTGGTGGTGGTGGAACAGAGTCGCCTGGAGCTAGGTGCTATTCCTCCTCCTCATCGTCCTCGTCCTCTTCCTCATCATTAGCCTCATCTCTGGAGGGCTCCTCCTCATCCTCCTCATCATCTCTATTAGTGAATAATAGTTGGATCCTCCTCGGATCCTTCATCGTTATCCTCCTTGGATCTTGACTCAAGTTATTACTGGTCAATTGACAAGTTGGGTGGAACAGCAGCAGCAGTGGTGCTCCTCAGTTGGGTAGTACATCATCCTCGGTGGCATAAACTTCAGGGTTTAGGTATACCGGCTCAGGAACAAACTCTGGTAGAGGTGGTGCCTGCTCTGGCTCCTTAGGGCCAGACACATAATCAGGAGATGGTGGGGCCTGAAAAAAGGATACTACATATGCATACGGATCCTCTGGCATCATGGGTAGTCCATCGACTCCTGAAGATCCTATGTCTGAAAACCCCTTAAATGGACTGGATACCGCCGTGTAGGTGACTATGAAATCCTTTAAATCCGACATGACCAAATCTGAAAGTCAAAAGTAGCTTATATAAGTATTAATATAAGACTCTTATCATAATATACATAGTATTTTATAACATGTATATCAATCATGAATGCATCTAGTCTAACCAACTAATGCAACACTAGTGTATGTATGTCCTGTGAAAATCCCTTTGTATGAAAGCAATGTTTGAAAACGGTTATAGTCCAGCAAAAAATTTGACCTGGTTCTCTACAACCTTGGCTCTTGATACCAATCTGTAACACCCTCAAATTGGGTTGCAGCGGAATATGGGTCTGGGGTGGTACTTCATAGATCAATAGCACAAGATATATATAAGAACGATCATTTAAAAGTTGTTTAAAACTGATACATTGGATTTAAAAAATTATTGTTACATAAGTCCGAAACTTCACATGTTCATTGTTTAAAATACATAGATTTTAGTCCATAACAAAATATATCCCCAAAATGTAATGCGACCAAATCTTTGATGCATACGACTTTCAAAATAACGACCACCAATGTATCCCTGGTCTTGTACCTCATTGATCTCCTAAGAAAACATTACTTAAAACGTCAACAATAATGTTGGTGAATTAATAGGTTTGTAAAATGTATAATGTAGGACCGCAAGATTTCCCCATGATAATGCAACAGATGCAAACATCATAAAATGTGATTAACGAACAACCAACGAGCGTTTACCTAAGGCTTATTGACACTGTAAGCACGAACATGTATGAATTGCAATATAAATTGCCAACATTGCCCGTGATGATGTTCTAACCCGCAACATCCTAAATCCGACATGGTATACGTTCGTTGTCCGACATACCAGCACAGTGAGCATGACTCACCCGAACGGGGATGTCAATCCCAAATATAACTATTTATAACATTCACGCTCACAACAAGTAATTGACAGTTCATGATAATGGGATCAGAGGGTTATCGCTACTTAGGCAAACACGTAATTGTAATGTGAAATGTACACTTGCGTCCGATTGTAAAACATGCATATGTTTCTCACCCTAAAACTTGTAAATCATTATAAATGTAAAACGTGGGGCTATGAACTCACCTCGAGTGAGTGAATCGATAATGTAAATCAAATGCGTGAAAATGCGTCACAAATACGCCCGAATGCAACCTAATTGATTATAGGTCGTATAAGTACTAAGCACTTTGATTAACTAATACCATATAATTCTATATAGCTACATCACCATCTAATTGTATTTGTGAAATCATGTTTATAAAGTAAAAACGTTTATAAATATCTCTTTAGTAAAAATGACGTAACTTTATCGTTTTAAGTTCGTTTCTTATGTCCACGCTTTCGTATTAAGACGAGTTATCAAAATATTACATTTTCATATTTTAAGTCCTCTGGTGAACAGTACTTTTTACTGTTCATATACTTTTATAAAATTAATCGTCGTAAACTCGTAAATGTCGTATCTTATTCGTTTTAACTCCGTTTTTAGTGATTCTTTCGAGCACGTCTTCGTAATTAAAAGTTTATATAATTAATGTATTTTTCAAAATGTATCTGAGATGAATAGTGATTTTTGCTGTTCATAGTTTATAAATTTATTTTTCTAAACTTTAATTATCGTAAATACAAAAGAAATCCATAACTCCTTCGTTATTGATCGAAAAATTATGATTCTTAATGTTTTGGAATCCTAAAAATATATAATATCTGAGAAAAATATCCATTTGTATATATCAGAAGTTAAAAGTAAATGGTTTTTATAAAATTTCTTTTATAAAACACTTTTTATAACTAAATCTTGTAAATTACGTATCTCCTTCGTTATAGCTTGGTTTTTCGAGTTTCTTACCTTTTTGGAATCCTCATGAGATGTAGTATTTTATAAAAATATAAAATAAATATTTTAAATTTCGAATTTAATCAGAAGGTTTTTGTCATTTTGTAGAAATATGTTTAAAACTTGATTTTATACCTTTTTAATTTAGTCACTTTGTTACAAGTCCATTACAACAACTTATATCACATGTCTTATATCCTTAGGGTCCCTAGTCCATGTTTTATCTAAAGATTGTCCAAGAATCACAAGATCCATATGTCTACATACTTATTTATTCATGAACTTTTATATATACACTTTTTAGGTAACTTGTTTATATACACTTTTTATACATAAACCACACTTGTAAAATACTTATATTTCAATTATAACATGATATTAACATCCATATAACATATGTAGAAGTATACCAAATCATAAACAAGTGTAAAAATCCATTATTCATGTAGATAAGTTTCCTAGATGGTGATTAACTATATAAACATCATATATGCATAAAATCATAAAAGTAAAAAGATTAAGGTTTTTAGATAACCTTAATATGATGTTGGATGATGAACAATATGATCTAAACCCTTGTTTAGCAAACAAACCCTAGCTTCCAAGACATCCAAGAAAACTCTAATCTTAAACCTTCTTGCTTTAACACTTGTAAACCCAAAATCAAACCTTCTAAACATCTTGGGATATCTTAGATATGTTGTAGGAATGCTTGTAAATGTGGTAAATAAATTTTGTATGGATTGTTTGTGTGTTTGAGTTTTGGCCGTGAGTTTTGAGAGAGACAAAGGGAGAATATGTGAAGTTTTAACTAAGTAGAATAAAGAGTGTGTGTTACTTCCACTAGTGCAAGCCTTATATACACATAAGACTAGTCAAATTCACTATTAGGAAGTCTTAGACATAAGGAGGAATTCTAGGAAAGTCTTTGGTCAAGTCTTGCTAAAAGTCTCATGGTTTAATTAGTTGTAGTTTGTACATATCAAGTTGGAAATTTTTTTGTGCTTTTTGTCCCTTGTTCTAGTTGTAGTTGTAGGTTAGGGGGGGTGGAAGGGAGTACTAGTTGGTCTTTGATATTTAACCAAATATCTAGTTATTTACTTGAAGTTTAAATGTAATGGTTACTTGTAAAGGTAAATACTTTGTAAAGTGTATGTCTTGGTTTATTTCTTTTGCATAAAATTCAGCTAAGGTGATATTTATGGGTGCATTTTTATAAAACTTTGCGTATTGGGTATAAACATGGGTATTTGTTGAAGCGTAGATAAGTTTTGGTGGTCCCGGGTATGCCTAAACGTATTTTATCGCGAAACGTAAACACGTTACGGAACCAATAAAAATAAAATGTGCAAAGATAATAATTATACTCCAAATAATTATTTAACACTTGCTTGACGTAAACATTTAATTGTTTGATGCCCGTTTATGTTGAATGATAATTTTTAGCTTACGCGATTTAACTTAACGATTTCAATTAAAAGCAAACGCGTACAAGACTAAAAATAAATAGTGAATTTATTGACGACGTACAATGACCCTAAAACACGGGGTGTTATAAATCTCATATAATGATGATGTCTTCTCCCCTCTGATTTTCGTCCTTCTTTGGACCCTAAATCGACCCTAGGGTCCACACATACTTTATGGGCGAGTTAGGACATGCATTTATAGGTATTTTCTGATGACGACATAACTACGACGTATTGTAAGTGAAGAACTAGGCCGTAGTTGCTCACTGCTTGAAAACTCCAAATAGTTACACCATAGTTGACCCGGTATAACTACATCATAACTTGTGGTCACTTACGATCCAGGCTTAGCTCAAAACACGAAAGTTGTAGATATCCCTTTCCTCTTTCGATGTTCACTTGAATCATCTAAAAAGGAGTTCGTATGAAAAAGTTATGGTCAAAATACTAAAGCACCTTTATGGAGATATTTCGTGAATATTTATTCAACTTTCGGCTTCGTTTCTCCACTTGATTCTTTCACGAGCCTCCCATAATAAACTCCAAATCGCAAGTAGGTTACCTTTTGAGTATTTCTTCATTTTCCTCGTCTTTTCATTCCAATGCCTTGATTAACCTGAATCTGCACATATGAACAAACTAAGTACTAGATTCATATTAAAACTATATAAAACAAGGCAATAAACATGTGAATTTGATATAGAAGAGTATTAACTATTTGATGTCATCACTACTCTATACTTATACGAGCTTAGGTAAATCAAGTCAAGGTAAATGTTGACAAGCTTGTACAAAAAATACACCTAAAGCTAAATTAACAATTGTTTGATTATTTATCGTCTTCACTTAAAGAGATTCATATTCTTTTATAAACTTACAAAATGAGTAAAATAAGGGTGTGTCTATTTTTGCCAATACCATCAGATTTTTTTATTGATTTAGTGACTGGTGAATCACTGATCAAAGAGCTTGGATGGGAAGGTGGCTGGTGAATTGCTTCTTCCACGAAGATTCACACAAACCGAGCTTGGATGGAACTGAAAAAGATTTGGCGAACGAGACAATTTTTAGGCCAATTCCCCTCTTCGTACTACAAAAAAAAGAGATTTTTGCTGAATCCGAGTTTGCTGACTAGTTAGACACGGTCAGGTGTTTTGGTTGTTTGTTTTTTTTGAGTTAAACACAGGTAGATGTTGCATATCCTAGTGGATCAAATTTGGGGATTACGTCTTACTGCCTCTCATCTCTATGTATCCAACTCGACAATAACAAATAAAAGCTGAAAAGACAAAGATAAATAAAAAGGTCTTGGATTCAATCATTTCAATAAAAGATCTTTAGACATCTATATAAATGATTTGTAAATATAAACACCTACCTGTGTTCGATTACAACAAAAACGGAATACCAACAACAACAAGATTCAAAAGGGTTGTGACTTTTCTTGTTTTAAACAAGGAAATATTAGTTTGTGGTTTTGATGACTGAAAAAATAACTGCGTAGGATTATGAAGTATTGAATAAGGTTGCGTGCATATATAAATCCTTGAAAATGAATTGAAGGCCTAAATATGTGTCTACTTTTGTACCCAAATGGATGTGATAGTGTTTTAGTGGTTTGTGAAATTATGAGTCCATGTGCTATCTCCAATAAAATACTATCATGTAAGTTTAGACATATAATTAGACATACTAGTAAGACATGCCAGTCAATGCTTTTAAATCTTTATGTTTAGGGTTAGTTTATGGGTTTAGTTGATTATTTAGGTCAGCGGGTTTATGGCCATGTTTTGGGGGCTTATATGATTTGGACTACAAATAGAGTTGGGTTAAACTTTTCTGGTCTGTTAAATTAGAAACGAGTTAGTTTTTTTTAGATCGACAAATTGAAGTTACGATCGTAACACGTTGACATGGGTGAACCAAAACAGTGTGTTTGTGAATTTCAAGATTGAAAGTTCTTTCTTAATATTAATCTTAAAAGATACATCCAAGATACTTATCCATCGTGCTAAAGGTCATATTCTTCCTAAAACTGCTGAACAAAAGCTAGCAAGGAAAAATGAACTAAAAGCAAAAAGCACTCTTATGCTAGCCATTCCCGATGAGCACCGTATAGTAGAGTATTTTTCCGTCGGGTTCTAGAAAGTTGCTTTTGACCAAAGCAAAGTTCAAAAACCTCCCGGGTCGTTTCCCGACGAAGCGTTAATTGAGAATCGGTTAAGTTCGTGATCGCGCGTTCTGAATGGTTTAAAATGATTTTGATTTGGGTTCCTAAATCCTACTAAAAATAAATGACAAGTATATAAATGTACGAAAACAAGTAAGCAAGAGACGACAATTAAACACCTAAGCATAAAACGTAAACGGGAATTAAAAACGCGATATTTAAAACCTAAATTATCTAAATTTAAACTTAAAATGATTTTCTAAACTATTTCTAATCCTATTTTACTAACTTATAAGAAAAGGCTAAGGAAATTCTAAAACGAGAATACTTAAAGCTTAAAAACGAAGAAAACGAGAACGGGAACGAAATCCCGTTCTTTAAAAAGTGAAATTTCAAAATATTAACCCTACGAGAGCAAATTTATTTTTCCTAGGTCCTAATTGATAAAAGAAAATTTTAAAAAAAAGAATTATATTTTTTTAGTTTTTTAATAATTTTTAATGATTTAAAAACTGTTTTATAAAGAAAAAAATGATTAAAAATAGTAAATTAACTTGGAAAATTTTGAAAAAATACAGAAAAGTACTTTAGACTATGGAGATTCAAAGAAAAATACAAACTGGAAAAGTAGCTTAAGCAATAAGCAGTTAAAAAGCAAAATAAGACGAATAAGCTTATACCTAAATATTACTATATTAATTAAATGATGCAAGGTATAACTCGAAAAAGACCCCAGGGCAGTTGGTGTGAGTGTGGTGTGTTGAGTACGTTGGCTTGTTAAATGGGAGGTCACAGGTTCGACCCCTGTGGCCTCCTCTTTTTGTAAATCTTTTTTTTATTTTTCTTTTAAAAAGAACTTATAAAACTAGAAAAAATAAGCAACTTTAAAAAACTGACTTTTTTACAAAACTCAAAAATAAGCCTGAAATAAGCTGAGAATAATGACAGTTTTAATCTAACAAGCTAAAAAGCTTTTAAGCTAAACTTAATAAGCAAATAAGCTACCAATGGCTTATAACAAAGCAAAATAAGCAAACAAGGGATTGAACCAAACCTAATAAGCAAATGTCACAGGAAATAAGGAAGGAAAAATAACAATTAAGTGAAGAAGAAGCATAGCAGTACTAACATGGAGTTAGTACTGCTAGACTTTGAAAAAGCTCAATAAGCACTTAAAAGCACAAATGAGCTAATACATGCATAAAACTAGAGCTAAATAGCATAACTAAACAAGACTTAAGCAAATCCAATAAGCATTAAACTCAGAAAAGCAAATAAGCACTATGGGGGAAGGACTACTTAAGACAGCCTAGGGGGTCATTTTTGAGCTTATTTTTAAGCACATAAATGGATCCTTAGGGCAATAAGAGCTATATTCCTAAAAAGCATATTCAACTGGCTATCTAAAACAACAATCATAAAAGATTTTTGAAATCAAAACAAGCTAAAAAAGGGCAAGTGGAAAATTGCGATGTCACCAAGCTTGGCTATTTTTTTGTTTCTTTGAAAAACAATGGGCTTTTATGCAGCCTAAAAATAATCAGGAAAATAAGCTCCAAAATAAAGAAAAAGTTAAAACATATGGAGAAAACCCACAAATGAGCATAAGCTCAAAATTTTAAAAGCTAAAATCAAGTTTATTCTACTGAAATTTGAAGATGAAAAATAGACTTTTACTAGAAAACTTGGCTTGACAGGTTTTGACTAAAGTGAAAGTAAACTAAAAGGACTTTTACACCACTGCATTAAGAAACTAAGAGGACACATAAACAACACTTGAAATTCTGGTGTGAAGGCTTAATCAAATAAGCTATATCAATAACTGATTTGAACCAACAGGTTTTAAAAATTTTAACTTTAAACTTTACAAAAACTAAAAGAAAACTACTAAAGACAATTGATTAAGCTAACCAAATGACCCAAATGGTTTTTTAACCACTTTGACCCATTTTAACCCCTTGACCCAAACACCCCGCTTAACAACGTGGTGTCCCTAGTTTTTAAGCTGATTTGAAAGTGATTTAAGCTAGATACTTACAGACACATTGACAAATAATTTAAAAGCGTGCTACTCGCCCCGCACTTTTAAACAAATTTTAACAAGAGAAAAGCACTTAAAATAAGCAAAGGTGAATAAGCAGTTTATGAGCAAAAAAAGACAGTTTAAAGCACAACTAAAATGACAATTAAGCAATAAAAAGACATAACCAAGCAATAATCATGATAAACAAGCAACAATAAGCAGAGATAAGCTATTAAGATAAGCAACAAGGAAATAAGCAGATTGAATAGTTAAGACATAATTTAAGCTAACTATAGTAAAAGTAAATTGTACCTTTGTCCTAGCTCAACAAAGACAGAATAAGCTTATACAGCTTCCCTAAAGCCCTAACCTACCCAGCTTATTACAATAAGCACTACTATATACCCCATAAGCTCTTCCAATAGCAGCTTATCATCCAAAAGCTTTCCACATAAGCATAGGTAATGAAACAGTGAACAATGAACACAAAAGCTTAAATAAGCTTTTGAGAAAGCTTATTTAAGAAACACAGGAATATAATTGAGCTTATTTAAATGACTTGAAAGCAATAGTAATCAAAAACAGAATTGAAAAGGAAGTATTAAAAGGAAAATTGCATTTCATTAAATCTTAAAGGTTACAATGCTTTTAAAAAGTAAAATATATGAATTTAAAGACTGGAAAACGTAAATAAGCTGAAAGATAAGCTACACTACTCCTCGGTATCTCACTTATACTACTCCTACTCCTAGATACTTTCAGTTGTGTGATCCTTCAGCTATTTATAGTGATGTGGATGATTCTAGATCCAGAGACGCTCCTTAATCCTCTAATCTCAACCCTCCACTCATAACTGCCTTTAATCCTCAATCTTTTAGCCGTTGGATCTCGTGACACGTTTTTCAGCCAATGAGATTACTGGGGAGGCTAGCATGGCTCCCTAGTGTGTCAGAGGCTTCTAGAATGGTTAATTTCACTTAAGGTGGGTTAATTGAGTGTACGAGTGTGCAGGTAATTTATGAGGACGAAGTGTAACAATAAGAGCCAATTTACGCGCCTTTTTTCTTTATCTTCGTTTGACTGAGTCGTTTAAAGGAAGTTGACCTGGGTTAGTTTTATATAAAAAGGGAATTGGGCTGTGGTATTGTTTTGGGCTTGGGTAAACGTTTAAAAGTTTGGTTAATAATAAGACTTAACGACCGTTAGTCCTCAATTAACAAAGGACTAACGGTGTTAATCATTTAGGGACTTTTTGTGAATTTGATTTAACAATAAGGGTGTTTTGGTGTTTTAAGGGTTTTGTCCTTTTGTAAGTTGACCATTGTTGACTAGGGTTGACTTTTGTTAACCATAGCTTGATATTTCCTGGCTCTTGTGCACTATTTCCTTCTCGTGTTCGGCTTTGTCCGTTTTTTGCTTTGATTATGTCGATTTCTTTAATATCCGTACCTGCACATACAAACACAAAAACAAGCATATATTTGCCATTTTTATTATGTTTTTGGTCTTTTGGGTTCGTTTTACAAGGTAAAAGGTATGTGTAAAATAGCACATACGAGTACACTCACGAGCAGTCCGTTCGGTCCTTCTACTGCCCGTTCCCGAATTATGACTATCATCGCCATTCCGGCTTCTGTCAGTCGTCGCTTGATTGCCCAACGCATCAGCAATTCCTTTGTCGATTAGTGCTTAAGCTGGGCATTTTGTGAGAGGTCTGGTTGTATGTTGGTGTTATTGCGGTGGATGCCCTTGGTGGTTCTATTTCTTTTGGTGCCATTATCTTCCAAAACAGAAGAGTATAAGATAAGTCTAGTTCTAAAATTCGTGCTCAAAGGTGAAAGTTGCATATAATATGTTTCAAGTTGTGGTAAGTGTTTTTTGGACCATCAGTGATTCGTAATGTCTTGAATGGCTGGTAGTTTGCCAAAAACTATAAAGCCAACTTAGTTGGATTGTTGCAGAAAAGATGTTGCTGAGTTGCTGAGAAGACAAAGTTGCTGCTGAAGAAGGATAGAGTTTAAAAGATCAAGAAATGATATGAGTGTTTGGATACATCCTCTATGCATTAAAGAAGTTAAAGAAACATGAAGTCAAACAAGTTCAACATTCATGTTTAAGGGAGGATTGTTAGGATTTATGTTTTAGTAAGTTAGTACCGACAGTACAAATAGTTAGTACTGTTAGTTATAGTTAGTACCGACAGTACAAAATGTAAGTACTGATCGATTAGTTAGTACCGTTAGTTAGAAAATAGTTAGTACCGTTTATGAGATATGTATGAGATATTCTAGGAAAAGATATGTGTTAGTTGTTAGCGATTTGTAAGCTTGTGAGAGTTTATCCTTAGTCTATAAAAGGATATCTCTAAGCATAGTTAGATACACGTTCTCAAGATATCTCATAGCAATATCATATCTAAAATAGTTAGTAATCTGTAATTGTTCAAATCAGATTAATAGAATTTGTCATTTAGTTATACATTGTTTTTCTTAGTACTTGTGTTGAGATTCCGCATCAACATATAGTATTCATAATCAGTGTTTCTACATAGTCAGTTGTATTTATACAGTTTGGCTATCATCCTTCATAGGCTGCAAAGATCTATTCGTTTAGGGACTCACAAAGTTTGTTTTGTATGTGGAAGTTTCAACCATTTAATCAAAGACTATGATTTTCATGACAATAAAATGATAGAAAAACCATTGTCGAATAATAAAAGAAGGGTTACTGGTCAAAGGGAAATTAGACCAGTATGGAACAATGCTCAAAGGGTGAACCACCAAAATTTTTTTACTCACCCACATCCTAAAAGGAATTTTGTTCCAACAGCAGTTGCAACAAAGTCAGGACAAGTACCAGTTAATGCTGCTAAGCAAAGCTCTCCAAGAGCAGCAGCATCAATTAGTACTGCCAGGCCTGTTAATACTGCTGCCCCTAAACCAAAAGTGAATGATGCATTACCCACAACATATTCTTATTTTAAAGCACATTCACCAGTAAGAAGGGCTTTTAACCAAAAATCAGCAGCTAAAACCAATAATTTTAATGAAAAAGTTAATACTGCTAGGGTTAACAATGTAACTACTGTTGGGTCAAAAGCAGTAGTTAGTGCTGCTGTAGGAAATAGGGAAATGTTGTTAAGTCTTCAGCATGCTGGATTTGGAGACCAACAGGAAATGTTATTGACCATAACTCCAAAGACAGTGGATCATACATGCTTAAAAAATTTGACTATGTTGATCTACAAGGCAGACTCAAGTCAGTAATGGCTTGGGTCCCCAAGAGAAACTAATTCTCTTATTTTGAGTGCAGGGTAATCCACAATATACTTTATAGGATCAAGGGATTTTTAATAGTGGATGCTCTAGGCATATGACTGGAAACAAGTCCTTTCTTACAGATTATCAAGAGATTGATGGTGGATTTGTTGCATTTGGAGGAAGTCCTAAAGGAGGTAAAATTACTAGAAAAGGTAAAATTAGGACTGGTAAATTAGACTTTGAAGATGTATACTTTGTAAAGGAACTTAAGTTTAACCTTTTCTCTGTCTCACAAATGTGTGACAAGAAAAATAGTGTTCTTTTCACTGAGACTGAATATCTTGACTTTAAGTTACTTGATGAAAGACATGTCTTGTGTTAGTTCAAATATTACGATATTTAATATATACGATCTCTTCATGTTTTGGTGATGACAAACATGTAACTTGTAATACATAACGTAAAGTACGCAAGTTACTCGCAATCACAAATCATCAATGCATAAATGCATCAACAACACTCGATGTCTCAAGTCTATATCAACACCGACATTTGTTTGCACCAGACGTAAATCACATAAGGTATTTACAAACAAATTAAACTTGTAGGATGATCAAAGAAAAATATTTTTTTTCTTAACCATTACATTTATACAAAAGTATTTTCATAAAATAATAAACTAAAGATACTTTTAATAAAAGAATTGTTTAATTTAATATATATGTGAAATATGGTTCCCCCCCCCAAAAAAAATAGAAGCTTCTATACCAGATACAACCTTCCCCACAAAAAGACAAAAAATGGAGCGTAGTCTAGTGGTGGCCCCCTTATAGGGTAGGCGGCCCCCTAATATATCTGGGGCCGCCGGGACTGCCATTTCCAGACAGTCAGCTTTCAGCTCCTATAAATAGTGGGTTACCTTTAACTATTTTCATAACCCTTTTGCACGATTTTCTTTCAGTTCTTTCTCTCTCTAGATCTCACTAAATCTCTCTAAATCTTTGATCATTTAACTTGTTTAATCTTGTTTAAATGTGATCCAATCTTCTACTCTTTCCTTCTTCCCTCAAGTGCAAGAGAAGAACTTCGGTCATCTTTAAGATCCGAAGTTATGTAGTCCAGTTAGTCCATTTGTAAACATTCTTGTTACATTAGATCGAGTCCATGTCTTCTAATTCTTTAGTAGTGTTGTAGATCCCAATATGATGTATTTATTTGGTTGGTTTATTGTAGGTTGGTTAGTATTTTTAGGCCTTAAAATACATTGTAAAGTGGGGGATTGGTTCATAGCAAGTTCAGGACTCGACATTTAGCTTAGTGTCGGAAAATAATGTAAGCGACGCGGTTTATGTGTTTAGGCCATAAAACACAAGGTTTGTTATGTTGGGCCATAAAACATAATGGGTTTGGCTGTACCCGAAGAAAGACTCAACATCTACCTTAGTATCGGAAAATATTATAAGCATTGGTATAAGGTTTTCTCCGCCGAAAGGGAGCTTGTTGATTAGCGAAGTAACTCTCGAGTTGGATACTCGAGGAGTGGAGTAAGGCGAAGAGGAGCTTCGTGACCGAACCACTATAAATCATCATGTCAGTTTGCATTTTCTTTTACCTTTCTCTTTACTTATGTCTTTACATTTATCACTTTACTTTTACATTTGCATTGTGATTATGATTGTGTGCATTGTTGTGTATGTTGTGTTAGTCATGGTTGTGTAGCTATTTGTAATAAACATTGTGAGCATGGATATATTGGTAGAATATGCGCTAGTTATTTTAAATCAATTATCAACACTTCTTATATTGCGTCAAACTTGATTGGTGATTTGATACAAATGATCTAGTCCGAAAACCTCTTCTGGAGGCGGTCCCTTTAAATAGGGCGGCCCCCTGATGTACTAGGCGGCCCCCATATATTTATGGGACCGCCGGCAGATAGTCATGTAATCTTTATTTTAAAAGTTTTTGAAAGGAAACGTATTCACCCCCCCCCCCTTCTACGATTTCCACAATTGGTATCAACGCCACGTCGCTCTAGTTTTCAAAACAAATGGTTTTAAAAATAGAGTACGATCCATGTATCAAATTACTCATGAAGGGGGATTAAATATGAAAGGTGTTTTTTTATTTGATTCGTACGAGTTTTGTTATTTGTATACTAGCTTGAAGGAAAATTTTCTCAAAAGAACTTGAAAGTGCCAACTTATGTTTGTCTAAGTTGTAAGGATAGAAATGATGTCTAAAACACAAAATTTATGTGCTGGAACAACTTTTTATAGTCTTATGTTCTACAGTTAAGTCACCAAATGATTTTAAAGAAAAAACGTTTTTTGGGGTCTCTGGTGGCGGTCCCATAAATGTTTGGGCGACCCCCAAATATATCTGGGGGCTGTCACCTTTAGGGGGGCCGCCTGTCTGTTTCGTCAGTTTTTGGCAAACTTTGAAAAATCATATAAAATCAACCGTAAGTCCGTAGAAGTCGTGCCACCCGCCATTTAGAAGATAATTGAGTTTACATTCTTTTAAAGGAACTTCCAAGATTTCATTATTAAATTAAAAAAAGTCAGAAATGCAAAATACTACATAGTGGTCAAAACTTTATGTCTTATCTTGACGTAAAACTTGTAGTTTATTTTTTCTTTCAAGCCAAGCATTTCTAGTCAATGCATCTTTGAAAAATGGTACATTTATATTTTTAAGACATTGATCTTGATTAATTTTTAAAATGGGGAGGAAATTATTTTATTTACGAATAAAATCAAGCTAAGTGTACATCATTGTATTTAATACACAAAACGACGACGAATATCTTTATGTGCATGCTAAATGATTATGTGTATTTACTTATATCGTATTTTTGTTATTAGATATTATTAAATGAGCATTGCTACTTGTAATTAAGCTACTTATTTATCTAAACACACATGCCATGTACACTATTTATTTGTTAATAGTTTTTCGGATTATGCCTAATAGGAATTACGTTAGATCTCTTACGTTAAGTTGCAAAATTGTTTGTGCACTGCATATAGGCATAGATTACTATATTTACAAGTGTTACATAAACATCTTGTAGATCATTTTGAGTGTAGTAACCCATTTAGAAATGAGAGTTAAATAGTTTGTCAAGTGTGTTGAAAAATAATGTCCTAAGATCATATTTTAAAACCCATCATTAAAATATTTCCAACACATTATCTCTCTTCCAACAAAATGTATAAATATTTTCATCATCTTGCGTTGTTTGACCTCGAGTTGCTTAAACAAAATAAAAGATTGTATTAATACATTGATAATTAAGTAAATGGAAATATTTTTTTTAACTTTGCTTGTGCTTGCATTTTTTCTAACATACACACATAATTATATTCTTTTTATAAACGTATAGTATTTTATAAAAGATGTGTGTTGTATAAAAATGGTTAAGAAATCATTAATATACTCATAAAATGTCAAAAACTAGGCATACTATACATATCAACAAATAGTTGTTCGCACAAGCAAAATATATGACAATCTTGAAGCAAGAAATTAACTTGTCATTATTCATAACCTCACCTCACAACTATTCTTAGAATTAATAGAACACACTATGAAAATCTTTATTTGTTTTCTTTTAAAAAGAGTGTTCGTGAGGGTCAAGAAAGATTTCGAATATATATCGATTCATTATTCAAATTATGATTGATATTATTGTCGAATCTAATTGACAAGTTTTCGAGTATGGACAAGAAATCGGATTCTTATTTGTCTAGCTTTAAGATTATATCAAAATATAACAAGAGATATTATCTTAAACCTACATACTCAATCACACTAGATTGATATGAAAATAACGGCATCCCTTTCCAAGATGATAAGAATATGCATCAGATCATAACTCATACTTGTGTAGCTGATGTCATATTGAGTCTACTTGTCCAATAGTTGTGTTCCAAAATTTTGGCATATATATGCATAAAATACACAATGAAGTAGGATTGACGACTTGAATATTTCATCCGAAATACTCAAATAATTTATTTTTTGGGTAAAGGGTTACCCCGGTAAAGTATATTAAAACCGAAAAAAGTTAAGTACAAATGGAATGTGGCTGAAGTACCACATTAACCTCAAGCTAAACAGCTTGATAAACACCTAAAACTAGAGCTTATGACATGCCATAAACTCTTACAACTCTAGAAACAACTAATTGCAACTAGAACACATAACACAACTAAACAAGCTAACCAGCAGCAACCGTGAAAGATGAACTTCCACCAGCTTTTGTGTTTTGAATTAAGTTAGCCGATTCATCATACACATTTTCCACATCTTCTTCATCTTCTTCTTCTTCATTTAAGGCAGAAAAAGAATTAGACATGGAGAGATTATCTTTCTTAGATGAATTACCAGTCGTCTTCAACATAGGTGTCGATTGAGATGTATAACCCACATAAGTAGTTCCCTTCTTTGGTGCACTTGTAGTCGCTTTAGGCTCATATCTAACATTATGTTTAACCGAAGGACCAGTAAACTGACCGCCATTAGTAGACTTGGACTTACCTTTCCTCTTCTTCGTTTTACCCACCGTTTGGAAACCATCATTAGTCTTCTCAGCATTAGGGGTAACAACATTAGAAGTAGCAACAATAGGAGGACTCACTACTTTTTTAGGGCAATAGACCATGAACATGACCAAAAATCTTACATGTATCACATCTGGGCGGCCTCCATTCATACTCAACACAATGGTTTTCCTTTGGTAAAATCACCTCAGAAATAAAGGAATACCAATCGTAACAACATCCACGAGATACACCTCTGAAATTACTTAAATTAAGCACCAGCAAAACTACTCCTACCCTCTCAACAGAATCATTACACATTGAGCTTGTGTATACAATCATGCATAACAGTGTTACCAGAACTAGCAATAAGACATAAATACCCCTACCCCCCACACCCACCCTCACTACCCCCTCAATCCTCTTCAAAAACTTGAGTAGGAACATCAATGCAATTTTAATCATATCGGAATACGATTCAATTCTCGTTGAGCAAGTCTAGATCCATCGACCATTTTCTTAAATGATCGGAGATTTACGATCAACCAAGTGACCACCCTACAAAAGCATCCTCTAAACCAGCCGGGAATCAATTTTCAAGAAGAAAGGAAAGCCTTTGGAATTCATCATAATCCTTTTCATCCCATGTTTCGCCCAGTTATTCCTAGCATAATATTTCACCAATTGGAAACCAGCCTTCTCTTTCCCATAAAGAAGCCCTAATGAAAATAAAAAAAATATTAATATAAAAAAATTAAAAAAAAAAAAATATAGAGTGTGTTCAAAGCGAGAACTAACCTTTTCAACAACTTTACGAGGAATAGAGATGTTAACACCATCAAATACGGGATCAACCACCAAGGTACGAAAGTTGGAATTAACATTTGGTTGATCCTTTGCACTTCCACCCGCAACTCCAGCATAGGATGTTGACTTGTTGATGTCCACAGACTGAACGATAGGGTCACTAGGTATTGTGGATTCATCAACATTAAGATTAATTGAATCATCAACATACGAAACCTTACAAGGGATAACATCAACATTATTATGATCAACCTTAATTGAATTACATATAGAACCTAATGCTTCCAAGGTTTCCATACGATCTTCATTAGTCAACTCAGATAATAACTCATCATGTTTACCATCATCAATATCATTAATTAACTTTTGCAAGTCACCCATAGTAGTTAATGGAACTCCAAAAGTGGCAGCAACATCAATACTATACAGTTCTCGGGGCACGTTAATAATAGAAGACGGAGAAACCAAAGGAGTAGATGTACTCACCTTTGGACTACTTCTAAACTGCATACCAACCCTAGCAGCACCATCTCCAAACATAGTACCCTTATCATTTGCATTCGACATTCTTGAATGCAACAAGCAAAACGAAACCTAAAAAACCCTAAACAAAGAAAACTAAAAAGAATCAACATAGCAGCTATGATATCCCGTCCTATCTTATCATCAAAAACTTGGGGAAGTGAAGGCAATAAATAAAGGTAATACACGAAGGGACACTCCTGAGCTCCCATAATGAAAGTCGAATGAATTAATAAATATTCAAAAGAACGAAAAAACACCAAACCTAAATGAAGATCCGCAACCCTAAATCATTAGAAAAACATCAATCCAAAATAAGAACTTGTACAAATCATTATAAGACATAAGATTAACAGATAAACAATAGCATAGTTAATGATTTGATCAAGAAAGAAAGATTAAGCGATCAAATTGATGGACTAGAGAGAGTCCATTTTTCGCCTAGAATAGAACTTGTTTAGGGTATTTTAATTACTTTAGTAATTTACCATTCAATCAAATTGGTAAAGTCGTTGTTTCCGAAAAGCCAAACATGAGCAAATGCACAACATATGTAACTTTGCTCAAACAATTCAAAAGCACAACTCAAAACTCAAACTATTTTCCCATCAAAACTCTCCCTTACTTTATCAAATAAGCATAATATTTCTTTTTCACCAAATAAGAACCCTTTAACCATCTAAGGTTAGAATTCGGATAAACCATTATCGTGCTTTCTTTCAATAAGTGATCGTAAGAGGATTTTGAATATGAAGATGATTATTATTCAAACGATAATCAATCTCATCATTCAATCTAATTACAAAATTGGAATATGAACATAAAATCGAGACTAGGATTTATTTAGATCACAAAAATATCAATCAAATGACCATAGATATTTTTCTGAGTCTACATGTTTAATCATCCTCGGTTATTACATGAAATCACGAAGTCGATTGTAAGACAACAAGATTAGTCCTCAAATTGCAACTCACACTTGCAATGAAGATGTCTCATTGAGTCTAAAGTGTTCAAATGTTGTGTTATTAGCTACGGTTAAATTATACATGCTAAACTTAACACATTCTAAGTAGGATTAACGACTTATAAATTTCCATCATGAAACTCATAAGTACTCTAACTTGATGAGTAAGACTTGGATGTCATTTCCAAAAACTCAAACCAAGAATCCTTATAACTTATATAAGTTTCTCTTAATAACCTAATATCAACCATCCATCTCCCAAATACTGGAAAAAAATGATCCTTGCCCCAAATATGGCACCTCACGGATCGGATGGACCCTCGTCCTAAAATTTCTTCTTTGGTTTAGGTAGATCATCCCTATGGTATTAGATTTAAACATCTTCTCTTGTTCATCTCTTGCTTAAAAGACTAACAAGATGTAACAAAAACTTTAGTTAATCATCTTGATTTCTAAAAAGCAACAAACACAAGTCTATTGAGGTAAATAACCTTAATTGGATTTCATCTTACAAGACATGCAAGGTGCATTATTGAAACACTCTCAATATAAAGCTTACACATATCACTTTTAAGCATACTCTAGGTCCTAGAATGACTCATTCTTTCTTATACCTACAACAATTTGCTTTATCTCTCATTCAACCGTAGAATTTCACACATCTTGATTAGGATTATGTGAACCGGAATTAAAGCATGTTAGTTGAGTCATGTTAGGCCCTATATGAAAATAATACAAATTTTATCTTTGCTATACTTTATTAGGCAAATATAGGAATTCTATGTTGTTTAACATGAGAATGACTACTAGAGAATCTATAGTTCTAGAATTCTAATTTGACCTAACGTTAAATTGCTTCAGACGTGAAGTTTTGGTTCATGGTATAAACCGTAATAAATCGGTCGTGTTAGCCTGAATTCGAGAAACCTACTATGTGATATTCACTATTATCTCTTATTTGATTAAAATGAACTCTTTTAAATATGCCTAATGATAGTCTACATCGATAGATTTTGTATTTCCTTAAGAGTGCACACTAAGCAAGTAGAAATTAGGTTTCTCCTTAGTCAATCTAGACTAAATGAATTTCATATATGTGCTTTGAAGTTTCAAGATGATAACGTGCTCCCACGTATAGCAATTATATGCTTTCATGTTTATCTTAATGCTCACGTTTATTTTGCTAGCTATTGAATGCATGTTTGTTGTAAAGCGATTGCCTTTTTTTAGCAATAGCATATAAATTAAAAAAAAAATCTCTTTAGTATATTAATATAACACATGCCTCTTAAGTGACTAAATGCTTACATGTTTTACATGATGATTGCATTTAAAAGTATCATGTTTTGTTTGCGTCATTGTACATGACTTACATGTTAATTGTGCACCTACACTATGTTAGGTTGATGTATGACAAATAAGGTTTAGATGTCATACAGTCTTACACATTAATCTTGATTTTTGTGTCGATGCATGCTTAGATAAACTTGCATGCTTATATATATATGTCTTATCATCATGTATATTTTTATCACATCTAGAATATCTTTCTTCGCGGTTCTGCTGCACATAATCTAAAGTCAAAATAGTCGCAAAATGGTCTTAAATCTTTTAGAGTCTTCACTCACACACTCCTTTGATCATCATCTTGCTTTCTTCCAAATCATCCACTCTTTCGTCAAGAAAAGGTTAGATACAAATCTAACGCTCCTCCAAGTAGGTTTGACAACTTAAATATTTCATCCGAAATATTCAAGTATCTTTAACTTGCGATCGCAATCGTTAAAGGTCATATCCGAAAATCCCTATTCAAGCTTTTAACAACATAAGTTAAAACGCTCTCTCTTTCTCTTTGACGAAACATTTTTTTCTCTTCGACGAAAACGTTCTTTCTCTTCGATGAAACATTCTTTCTCTTCGACGAAAACACTCTTTGTCTTTCGATCACACCTCTTTCTTCTCACTCAACCACGCCTCTTCAACCATAGAGATGGCTAATCTCTTTCCTCCACTATTTCCGCTACCACCTTTAATACAACCGTATACCTCGTCGTGTGATTGTTCTATGAACATTCGCAATGCTCGAGAAGAGCTACATAACTCTGTGAGTGTAGTTTATCGTACGTTAACCACCATCCGTCTTGACATTGTCAAGCTCGTCGCCTCCATCTTCGTTTGTTTTCTTCTTTATTATTATTATTATTATTTTCGCGTACGAAACATACCGAAGATACGTCACCATTTCCTTCGGGACAATGTCCAAAAGGAAACATCTCCATTCGAAAAGGTTGCGTCTGAAGATAACATCGTCGACATTCTTTCTTTACCCCTTAACCGCGAATCGTTAAATTATATTCGTCTAGGTTTAGGAATGATGGAACACATTCCGTAAATCGGTCTCTTCTTTTCTCCTAAGTCTCGATTCTAGTCTATGTTCCATTCCGTGTCGTGACAACCTAATTACTTCATCCGAAGTATTTTAAGGATTTTTAATTAGCGAAATGCAAATTAAAATGTCACTCCGTTCAAAAAATTTCGTCAACAACATCTCTGCTGGTGGCGGTCCCCATAAACCAGGCGGCCCCCATATATATATGGGACCGCCGGCAGCAGCTTGTAATACCATTCATTTTTTTTTCTTAACCTAACACTTCCTCTCTTCTCTTATGAGTTGACGTCTACTCCACACCCAAACCTATACCCAATATCTCTTTATAGATCAATGGGTCATCCTCAAATCCCAACACTTATGTGCATCGCTGCTTATGTTTTCAAGAGTCAAGTGAATTTCATAATGAAATACGTCTATCAAACACATTCCTTACAATCAATAGACTTACAATCCATCACTTCACAATAAATCCCCTCACATACAAACCTTGGTCCTCACATCTCACATACGTCTTGTCTCAAATTCATAGACGATTCTTCTCACTTCTAAACGTTCCGTTTCACATCTAATGAGTCTCTCCATCTCTAACGTTTCTTCACACTTATGTACGTTTCTTCTCTCTTCTAATAGTCTTGTTACTATTAGAATTCCTCCTATATCCATTGACAACTTAATTATTTCATCAGAAATATTTAAGTAATATCCCATAATCCCTTGACAAATTAGTTTATATCCATCTTCGGAAATATTTACGTAATTTGCAAATGAAAATGTCACTCCTTCGCTAAACTTTCTAGAAAGTGAAGAACATAAAGAAGATAATTCAATCTTCCATAGTTATTGAGTCACCACGATATTGAGTTCTCCCTCATATTCTTCCACCCATGAAAGGACTACCACCTCTTTTCACAACCCACTTTGTTCATCAACATTGTCAACCAACAAAACACCAAACAAAAACCTTAAAATATCCCAATCATCCACCTTTGCTCGATAGTATCATATCATAGCAATTGTTAGCGCAAATGATATATCAACTTTTCTATCAAGCCTCTCGTCAACACGTTCCTATCTTTAGCATCACTCAATCCTTTCCCACTTTTTTGACTCATAAATCATTTCATTCACATCTGGTCTAAAAGCACATCGTCTCCATCCTCGTCTTATTTTTCTTTTTATTCTTTGAAAGTATATATATATTATATATATATAATATATATATATATATAATATATAAATATATATATTAATATTGAAATATTATTAAGTGTCATTCGTCTACTTTTAAAGGTCATTCTCATAACTATTTCGTATGGCAATCAATAAACGCATCCCATTCTGTTGTTTATTAAAAGTCGTGTCTAAATCTTTCTTCCTTAAACCTACGTCACCAGATTTCCTTTTATTTCATCATTTAGGTTTGTTTTAAAAATAATTACTACTTGTTCTAGTTCTACTTCTCCTTTTCAAAGTGTCATACTTCAGAAAATAAAACCTAGAAGTGCATGTCCTAGTTCCCCGCTAATGTATGCTAGATGTATATGTTACACTTGTCTACTAACTTTTTGTTTTGTAGCACAACTAATATCTTGATTCCCTTGATGCCGCCAAACCAAGTAGGGGGAGCCATACACCGAGGGGAGCACTTGCAAGCGCTCTACTCATTTAAACTGCATCAAACTTCTTGAGCATCAATGGTAATTTATTTGATCCATGGATCTGTTAGATCAATATACAAGGAATGTTTCAATTATCATGGGATGCAATAACAAGGTGGTCTATTTAGCTATGTGGTTCTATAAAATAGCATGGATTGTAGTTTTAACCATGATGATAAAGACTTTTACTAGGGATGAATGCAAGCTGCACCTTTATTAGGAAGACCTAGAGTTGGGGATTGTCAAATACGATGAAGGTTCATTCATACTCCAAATACTTCCCCTCAACCACTTCAAAAAATCACCTTACACTCCTTAAGTCATCCTCTCATAACTTCAACTTATATATTGAAGTAACCTAAATATTCTTTTCATTCTCTTCTCATCCTATCACGACAATCCATTAATTATCCAAGAAACATAAAATCACCTCAACAACCAATTTCTCATGTTATCTTCTATCCTCTAACCAATATCTTGGATCACCTACCTTTTCCTCATTCCTCAACCTATACACTCAAAAGTACCTACCTTCTTGTCTTTGCCTACTTCTCACCTCACCTGACCTTTCTAAACTATCCAAGGAACACACCAATCACCTCACCTTTATTTCTCACATCTTCTTCCATACCTCAAACTATATAATCGGAGCACCTAACTATCCTCTTCCATTTCTCCAACATTTATACCCTATAAGCACGAACCCTCATCTCAGATAAAATAAATATAAATCAAATGTGTCAAAATATAACGCATTTAACAAAAAAAACATAAAAAATATATTAAAAACATATATTTGAACAAACTCATATATTTTAAATTAAAATTCAAATTCAAACAAAAAATCATATTATAAACATTCAATTCAAAATAATTCATTACAAATTATTCACAACATATATAAACATTATTATACATTCAAAAAATTAAACAAATAAATGCAATTTATAATGATCATAATAAAAGACAAGAAATTAGAATCACATGTAAATAATTGAATAACACTCAATAAATATGTTGAAGCCCAGAAAAATAACATCATATAAAAATATATAACAATCTAAAATTAAAAATAAAACATTGAACATACATAAATTCAATATCGACAAAATTACACAAAAAAAGAAAAAATATATATTATAATGTATCAAATTCAAACATTCATAAAAAAACAAAAATCAATAATATAAACATCATATTTGAAAACATCAAACATAAAATGTAATTATCAAATAACATTGTCATATCAACTACATAACACATACAATCCCATTTGAATAATCATACAATACAAACATATAACAACATACAAAAAAATAAATGAATCATCATTCAAAAAAAAAATATTACATTAATCACATAAAAAAAAAAAACAAATTATAATATCAAAAATACAATATAACCGAAATTAAAATACAACAAAATAATATGAAAATCAAAATATATCATAATAAATATAACAAAAAAAATATGTTTGAAACAATATAATATGGAAAAAAAAAACATAAAAAAGATAATAATTATATAAAGAAAATATATTATATGAGAATAATGAAAATTAAAAATAATAATCATAAATAACATTCATCTCAAAATCATAAAAATCAAATAAAATTGTACTATATAACAAAAATTCACCAAATTAAATTACATTAATGAATAATAAAATAAAATCCATAATGTATATTCTTAAGCACAAAAAAAAAGACATAAATAAAATAAACATTGCAATTCAAAAATTGCATAAAATCATTAATAAAATAATAATATTAAAAAAATTGAAATTATATGAATTAATATTCAATTTGCAAATATTTATATAAAACAATTAATAAGTTCAATGATTAAAAATCAATTATAAAAAAAATACAATAAATTATTTTTTCAACAAGATCATAATATAAAAAAATATCAAACAATATTCAAATAAATAATAATAATCAAAAAATGATAAAAATATCAAAAATGTAACAATTAAACATGATGAACAATAAAAATTAACAATTCACAACAAAAATTAAAATTTAATATAAAAGTCAATATATTCAAAACTAAAATTAAAAAAAATCATATATAAAATCATAATAAACAATATTAGTGATATAATTTAATTAAAAAAAAAATATATATCATAATATTTCAAAACATATACAATAAATATTCATACATTCAAATAATAAATTATCACATTTATATAAAAATCAATTCATAAAAATCAACAAAATAAAATTTTATATAAACATACAAAATTCAAAAATATTATATATTCAAATTAAAATAATAATAACAAAAAAATTATAAAAAAATAAAAATATAACAAGATAAAAAACAATCAAACACATAAAAAGACACCAACACAACAAATATAAAACAACAAATAAAAATACAACTAAACTAAGAACAAATTAATTTAATAATGATACATAATCATATAATAATAACAAAAAACAATATTGCAAAATACAAATCAACATTTCAAATTGATAAAATAATTATATAAAGAAACAAAAAATATTACAAACATACACGAAAAATGTTTATAAAATATAATATGATAAAATGAATTTAAATCATTCGAAAAATGTATCCAATAGATATAAAACAAAAAAATGTCATATCCAACAAAAAAAGATGTATAATATAAAACAAAAAAAATCAAAAAAAAAAATAAATTATATGACAAAATCAATTCAATTCAAACAACATACAATATCAAAATTAAATGAAATATATTTCAAACTTTCAACAATTATAAATTTGATAAAATAGATGAAAAAACAAAAATATCAAATAAATGCAAACAATAAATACATTTTGATTTAAAAAAACAAGATCAAATTGACATGCATATTTTTCAAATAATTCAAAATTTAATGTAGATGACAAATAACTAAATATAAAATTATGAAATAAACAATAAACATAACATATTAACATCACAACATGAATGTAATGAACATAAAATTCATAAATAAAACATTAATCAAGAAAAATTATATATAATGATACAGTAAAAAATAATATATTCAGTTCAAATCAGATGAAAAAAAAAAACATCCCAAAACAAATCAATATCAAAATAATTCAATACATTTAAATATAAAGTTGATTTAACACAAAAAATGAATAAATATACATATCAACAAAATCTATATGTCAAAAAAAAATAAAATAAAATTAAATGCAAATAAAAGATAAAATAATGGAAAATATCAATACATAAACAAAGTAAAACAAAAATTATAATTCATTATCAAATTACCAATAATAATACAATCAATGCAGTTTCAAAATCATAAAAAATGTCACAAATTCAAAATGAAAAATCAAATATTCAATCTACCATTTAAAAAATTGTTAAATTTCAGAACCAAAGAATAATCAATAATAATGCCAAAAACAAAAAAAAATAAATCATTACATCAAATAAACATATAAAAAAACAAATTAAATAAATTGTGCAATCATTACAATCAATTATACTATCAATGATAAAATCTAATATCAAAAGAATATCAAACTAAATATTGTTGTCATGAATAAAAAAATAATATAATATATATGAAATACAAAAAATCCTCACAATCAATTTTAATAAGATATATACATAATAATTTATAAAACAACATTCAAAAAAAATTATGTTTAAAAACATCAATATTTAAAATATCAATAAATGTATATAAAATTAAAATACAATTCACAATAATCATAAAATACCACATCAAACAAAACAAACATGCAATAAAACATGAAATGCCAAAATTTCAAATAACAATTATAACATCATTTATGGGTCACAAATATTCATAAAAAATACAAGCTTATATCAACCAATAAAAAAAAAAAATTAAAATTAAAAAAAAATTAATTTAGAAACACAAAATAATATCAAAAATATTCCATATAACATAAGTCAATCCAAATAACATGTATAACAATTTAACATTAAATAAATAAAAATAAAATAATTATAAAATAATAACAACATGAAAAATAAAATAGATTCAACATAGTACATAAAAATAAGAAAAGAATATAAATATTAAAACTCAAAAAATTTAACAAAAAAATTCAATCAATCAAAACAAGCATATAATTATAATAATTATAAAAAAAAATTTCAATAACATATTAAATCAAATACCAAGTAATGAAAAAATTTCAACAATCAAAAAACATTACGAAACACAATAACATATCATGTTCAACATCATAAAAATCAACATAAAAATGAAATTAATAAACACATACAAATAAAATTAATATCAAATAATAAAAAAAAAATTTGAATCAAACACAACATTGTACATTATTATATTCAATTAAACAAAAATAATATCAATAAATAATCAAAAATTATAAAAACTGGGAAAACAAGAATTCAAATAATAAAATAATGCAAGCAAATCAAAAACAAATACAATTCAATAAATTAAAACATATCATATAAAAACATCACAAAACAAAATGAAAAATAAAAAAAAATCACTATATTAAAAAGTGAATAATTATGAATAAACACACAAAATTCTAATATATCAACAATATATAATCAATAATAATAAAAAAATCAAAAATAAAAACAAATCAATAAAAATATGAAAAAATGATTCATCTTATTGTCATAAAATAAACAAATTATTGATCATAATTACCATATAATCAAAGCAAAAACAAAAAAGAATAAGCAAAATAATAATCAACCAAAATATGACATAACCCAAAAAAAAAATTCATTAAAAATAAAATACAAATCAAACTATTTAAATTTAACAATGAAAAAAAAAAGAAAAAATAAATAATATACAAATAAAAATCAATTATAAAAAAAAAAAAAATCCAAATCACCAACACTATCAATTAAAAAAAAATAATAAAATACATGTCATTAATCATAATTATAAAAATTTCAAATTCATTTCAAATTAACAAAAAATTTAATTCATAAATAAAATTTAAAAATTATCAAATCATCAAACAATTGTATCAAAAATAACAAAAATTACAAAATTAATCATCAAACATAATAGAAGAATATACACACAATATACATAATAAAACAAATTATATGTTAAAATATGCACAATATCATATCAAAAATTAAACAATAATATTTATAAATATGCGAACAAAAAAAAAAACAATTGCAAACAAATCAAAATAAATTATTTATATAAATTAATATATAAATTGTAAAAATAAATAAAAATATTATAACAATAAAATCAAATTGACATGATTAAAATTTCAAATATATAATATTCATTTTATAAAAAAAATTCAAAAAAATAATTATCAAAAAGAAATCACAATCAAATGATCAAAGAAATATAAACAATATAACAAATAATTCATCATGTGTATAATCATTTAATCAATATCATAATAAATCTAAATCAAATAAAATAAAAATCAAAATAACAACAAAAACAATAAACAATAAAAAGTCAAACAACATATTTAAAACAATCAATCAATCAAAATATTTATTAAAATATATAAAACAAATTTTCATTATATCAATATTGGATATTTAAAAATAAATAAATATATATTCATATAAAAAATTATAAAATAACAACAAAAAACAAATAATTACTTTATAATTGATTCACAAATAATATATTAATAGAAATAACACAAGCATTGTTACAACATTAATCATCACATATATTTACATTTACCAAAAAATATATAAATCATTGCATAGAATAACAATCATTTGGCAAATAAATCAAATAAAATATAAAATTAACAAAATATAAAAAATATTATTAAAAGAATTGACAAAAAAATGGTTACAATATATCATATTATCTCAAGAATTATACAAATCAAACACATATATTTACAAAAATTGATTCACAAAAATATACAAACATAATCAATTAAAAATGAATCAATCACTCAATCTCACAAATCAAATGAATATGAATTATAACATAAAATAAACATTTAATAAAATAAGTTGACATGATATCAACAACAAAATTAAAAATAAGACATTCAATCAAATAAATTAAATTTAAAAAAAACATCAAAAATGAATTCCAAAATAATTAGAATAAGTATAATGACCAAATGAACAATAATTCAAATAACATAAAAATATCTATAAAAAATATGATTTAATAAAAATAAAAACATTGATAAAATAAAAAATTAATATCATAAAACAAAAGCAATCGACAAAATCAAATATAATAATATCATTACAAATCATAATTGAAAATTACAAAATCAAAAAGAAATACACATTATAAAATATACAAATATCATGAGTTAAAAAACACAATATCAACAAAATAGAATTCACATAATAAAAAAAATGATAAAATAATCAACAAATTATCATTTTAATAAAACATATTAAATATTGATTGAAATAAATCAAAATAAAAACATAAATTATAAATCAAATAAAATCAATCATACAAAAAAGAATTATTCATAAAAACATACATAAAAAAATAAATACCATGAAAATTAAAAAATATAATAACAACAAATTTTACACAAACAAATATAAAAAAATATCATCAAATCATTATTCAACATACAAAAAACAACATAGATATAATTAATCAAATACAATAAAAGATGTCATATAAATATCAAAAAATGCAATCGATCAAAAGCATGTAAAAACCAAAAAAAAAAATATTTTAAAATAACATGAAAAATAAAAAAATGAACAAATTAACCATATAATAAACATTATTAATATCAACAAGCTATATATATTAAATCATAAAAATCCATCATAAAAATAAAACAAATAATACAAAAAACAAAAATCAAAAATTACAAAACAATCAAAAATAAAACTTCAAAAATAAATAAATACCCAAATAAAAAAAAATAGAAAAAATATATATAATAATGATATAAATACATATGAAAAAAAATCAAATCATAAACATGATAAATATTACAAAAAAACATTAAAAATAAAAATCATATATAAAAAAAATAATATAAATGATATCCACACAAAAGGATTAAATGAAAAAAATACAATTGAATATAAAAAATAAGAATATACAAAAAAAAAAAAAGAAAAAAAAAATAATATGCAAATAAATAAAAAAATAATAAATAATTAATAAAATTCATTAAATAAAACATGCAATCAATCAAACAAAAATTAATTAATAAATCCATAAGAAATATAATTTAATTTCACATACGTAAAAACATAATAAAACCAAAATATATACAAAATCAATTCATTCAATAATATATCAATTAAATTGCATACAAAAAATTCAATTAATAAAAAACGACAAAAATATAACACAAACCATAAAACAATCATGAACAAAAAATCAATAATCATCAACAATTAACAACAATTATTAAATATGAAATTAAAAAACAATATCATAAAACATAATCAAAACATTAATAAACAAATATTAAGTTGAATCATATGATACATCATAAAAACAAAAAAACAAAAAAAAAACAATCAATCAGCGAAATAAAATAAATTATGTATGATCACAAATTAAATTTAATTAAAATAAAAAAATAATATCAAAAATTAATCAAAATAATCAAAAATAAATAATAAACCAATAAGAAAATAAATATTCAAAAAAACATATATTCAATCACATGTGCAAAAAATTAATAAAATATGATATAAATTTCATTGAATGAAATCAATAAAATTTAGTTATTAAACAAATTATACATCACAGAATGCAATCATTAATTTTTGAACAATAAATGTTATTCATATAAACAAATATCATAAAAATACAAAAAAATTAATATTCTATCAAATATAACATAAACAAAAATGTAAATATTAAATATAAATTAAATTTTCAAATTAAAGATGTTTCAATGCAAATAAAATAATTAAATACGATATTCCATTTTCAATAACATAAAAAAACATGGTACATATATCAATAAAATAAAAAACAATGATAATTCTCAAAACATCAAATCATAAATATAACATATCATGAACAAAAAAAAAAATAATTATTGTATAAAAAACAAAAAATATAAAAATATCAAAATGAAAAAACAAAAATCAAAAAAATACAAAAAAAATTATCCAAAAAAAACATTAATATAAAATGATAATATTGAAAAACAAAGCAAAATACAAAATAAAACATAACAACACAATTAAACAAAATAAAACATAAAATGCATACATTAAAAATAAAATAACAGATCAATGAAAAAATATTAAATAAATAATCAATGACAAATAATTAACAGAACAACTCATAATACAAAATTAAAATGCATCATCATGCAAATAATATTAATACAATCACACCATAAAAATTAAATAAAATAACAGAATAAAAAATACATTTGTAATTCATATCAAATTAAAATTTCAAAAAAAACAATACATTTCATATTTATAAAAAAAAAAACAAAAATCATAAAAATAAGAAAAAAATTAATTGTATGAATCAAAGAAAAATATTTCCGACAATTAAATATAAAATTGATATATATCATAAATATTCAAATAAAAAACAATAATGTATTTAAATTATTCATAATTCATTCAAACAAATAATATAAAACAACAAAAAAAATAGTAAGGCAACAATAAAAATATGATCACATAATATATAACAACAAGAAAATATATAAATGACGAAAAATAAAACACCACAAAAAATTGATAACAAATATGATAAACGTAACATCCACCAATCAACACCAAATAATAACATCAAATAATAAAATAAATAATTACAACAAATTCATTAATAAATATAAAACATAAATCAATATTGAAATACAAATGAACAATATTCATACATATTGAAACAATCAATTTCTCATTAATCTTAATATGTAACATAAAATATAATACAAAATTATTCATTAAAGAAAGATAATAATTGCAAAAAAAAACTATAAAAAAATATAACATATATAATATAAATCAAAAATAATTGAAAACAAAGATATAAAACACAACACACCATACAAAAAAACAAAATTATCAATAAAAATCAATTAAAATCAAATAAATTAACAAAAAATCATTAATCTATGTAAACACATAATAAAAAAAACAAACTCATTCACATAAACAATGAATATTCATGAATAATTTAATTAAACAATCAAGAATAATTAACAAATAAAGAAGAATATATTAAATGAACAAAATATAAATTAAATCATACAAAAAAGTAAATTTATTAAAAATTGAAAAATGAATAAAAATTCATAATAATATAAATTAATAAATAAAATAACAAAAAATTAAAATTAGAAACATTAAACAATAAACAAAACAAAAATAAAACAATAATTTAAAACAAAAATATGCAATCAAAATAAAATATATACAATGTATAATTCAGAGGTAAAAATAAAAATAAAAATGATAACAAAATATATAATTAAAAATAAATCATAAAAAACAAAAACACACAATTATACAAACAAATTGACAATAATATTTATTCATAAATTGTTAACAACAAAAAAACAAAAATACATGATTTATAAGAAAAATGTTAATACAAATTTTCAATAAATCAACATCAATAATAAAAAAACAAATAACATTTAAAAAACATAATAACATCAACAATAATTGATTAACAAACAAATCATAATATTTAATTAAATAAAATAACATTCAATGAAAATTAATATACATAACATTAAATATATACAATAAATACAAATAATCCATACAAGGACATCATAAATTAATGATTATCATACAAAAACACAAACAAAAAACAATCAAAATATAACAAAAAAAATAAAACAATATAATACAATTGAATATTTATATAAACAAAAGGACAATAAATGAAATTCACAATAAAAAAAAAAGTAAAACCCAATAATACAAAATCATATTAAATCACATACAAAAATTATTAAAATCAAACAATAAAACAATCAATTTAACTAATAAATTTCCATGACCATTATAAATATTTCATATAATCAATTCAACATCAAGATAGCAAAAATATTCAAATTGAAAAAATGCAACAAAATAAATAAAAATAAAAAACAAATAAATATTGACAAATCAAAATAAACAAAAATAAAATAATAAATAGAATATCAATAATAATAAATCAAAAATCAAAGAACACAAAGCATATAAAAAAGGAAAAATAATTATATTCAATCAACATACATTAAAATAATAAAAGTTGAAAATAACAACTAAACAATGAATTGCAAAATAAATAAACTCCAAACATATCAAATATATAAAAGTCAAAAATAAAACAAAATAATTCAATAAGAATAAATTAACACATAAACACAACAATAATAATCATACATACCAATCAATATCTCAAAATCAATCAAAATCATGTGAATAAAAAATACAATTATTAACATGTAAAAACAAATAACAATTATATTATTATGAAAAACAAATAGATACATTTACAAGAATTACATATGTTAAACAAAATTCAACAAATTTAAATATACAAATAAAAATCATGATCAAAATTTAAAAATCAAACAAAAAAATTAAAAAAAATTAAAAAATAACAAAATTCAATATAAACCTACATAAAAAATATATAAATAATATAATACATATAATACAAATAACATAAAATATAAATATACAAGTAATATTAGTAATACATATGCAACATTAAATAAAATATCAATACAAAAATAAAAATAAATAGATGAAAAATAAAAACAAAATTTAAATTATCAACAAAAATATAAAATCAATACAATGATATCACAAAGAAACAAGCACCATCAAGATCAACAAAACAAGAAATTCAATTTATCAAAAAAGAGATATAACAAAATAAATATCACATATTCACATTAATTATAAATAACAAAATGATATATTCATAAATATTTGTTCTTCAATCATATCACATAAATGAAAAATTATCAAAAATGGATTGCAATATATCACAAATACATAAAAGATAAAAAATCATTTTTCATAACATAAATAATAATAATCGCATAAAAAAAAATTAATATACTAGGAAAAAAAAACAAAAAAAACAAAATCAATAACACATCAACAATTCATAAATAAAAAAAAAAATTAATCAAATGAATAAACATAAAAAACTGAATCAAAAAAAAAAAAACAAACATAAAAAAAAAAACGATGTTAAGATAACAAATTCATGATCATTATTATATACAATATTAATTATGAAAAATTCACAAAAAAACAAGCAAAAATGGCAAAAAAATATAACACATAATCAAATACTGAATTAAAATTGTCATATTTCAACAATAATAAAAATCAAATGCTTCACATATTGAAGATAAAAAAATTATCAAAATAACATATCAAATAATCAAATTATAATAAAATATCAATAATAAAAAAAAAATAAAAAAAGAAAAAAAAAAAACACATCCATTAAAATATCACATACAATAAATAACATTCACATAAAATCATATAGAATCAAATTCATAAAATAAATTCATAATTAGATAATCATACATAAAAATGCAAATATGACATGTTAAAATAAAAATAATAAATGATAAAGTTCACACAAAGAAAAAAAACATAAATTTCTCAAAAAACCCCCAAATAAATTATTTATACATAAAAACTAATTACAATTAAGGACATCCAAATTAGAAAAAAAAATATCTTAAAAATAAATATAACCATATGTTAAAAATGAATTTATATATAAAAAAAATAAAAAAAAAAACACATACAAAAGCAAAATTAATATAACAAAAAGTAAATTATAAAATTAATAAATCACAAAATACAATAAAAAGATATTATCATATATAAGCAAAGAAAAATACAATGAAATAAAATCATCACATAAAATATATAATTAAAATTATTCACAAAATAAAACAATAACAAATATCAAATAAACAATACAAATAAATATTACATAATATAAATGTCCAATAAGAAATCAACATAAAGAATAGACATAATCAATCATTTTTAAAATAGATATAAATACATTATATATACAAAAAATACATCATCACATCAATAATAAAATATATAAACCAAAAAATAAAAAAAAACATAGTATAATGTAAATAAAAAAATAAATTGTATAATCACAAAATAATCAAAACCAATAAAATAAAAAATATTGTTAAGCAATAACAGTTCTAAATTTCATAAAATAACAAATATTGCAAGTAAAAAAACATTTCAAATCAATACAAAATAGTAAAAGATTATGAACAAACATAAAAACATATAAAAAAAAGTTAAAAAAATATTCAAATTACATAATATATCAAATTTCAATATAAAAATCAATCACCAATATGTCAATCATAAATATATCTAAATAAAATATAACCATCATATCTAATATCAACAAATATAATATCAATACAATTGATAAAAAATTTTATATATAAAATTAAATATAAATAACAAAAAAATTGCAACAATCATTCAAATATGAACAAAAAACAAAAAAATTTAATAATACTTACAAAAATATATATCAAATAATACCAAAATGAAATAAAAAATAACAATTTTAAAAATAAAAGCATTTCAAAACACCTAAAATCATAAACATTATAAAAAGCATAAACCACAGAAAATATAATCTCAATAACAATCAAAGTATATATAACAAAAAAATATAAAAAATATAAAAAAAGTATACATGAAATGCCATTATCAAAAAATAACAAAAATATGCATTTTTACATAATATACAACAATAAAAGAAATAAAAAAAATTAATAAATACAAAAAAATACACCACAATAAAAATATACAAAAAATTTATAATGGTAAAAAAAATAACTATAGAAATCAATCAATAATAAATAAAAACTCAAATATTTTTATATCAAATGAATAAATTTATATCAAAGACAATACATTGTGAATGAATTATAAAATAATCAATTTAATGAATCAAAGAAAATAACAATAACAAAAACATAAAATAAATGATCATAAAATGATTTAATCAATAAAATAATTAATAATAAATATATTAATAAATCAAAATTCAAAAAAAATATAAATAAAAAAATTAATAAATAAAAATTTTGCAATGAATATCAAAATTTTTAACATTAAAAAGAATATAAAAAAAACAATTATAATCTCATAATTAAAAAAAATTATAAATTGCAATATTCAAAATAATAAATTAATAAATATTAAAACAAATGATATCAAAAAAAAAAATCACAATGCAATATATAAAAAAATAACTAAAAATAATTTTTACATCAAATACAAATAAATTGAAAACTAAACATTCAGAACCATTCTCGTTTATTAAAAGTAGGTCTAATCTTTATTCGTAAACATACGTCTCGATTCTTCTTATTTCATCATTTAGGTTGTTTTTAAAATAATGATTACTTGTGTCTAGTTTCTACTTCTCTTTCAAAGTGTCATACTTTAGAATAATAAAACCTAGAAGTGCATGTCTAGTTCCTCGCTAATGTTTTGCTATATGTATATGTGCACTTGTCTACTAACTTTGTTTTGTAGCATAATAATATCTTGATTCATTGGTTCCCTAAATAAGGTAGAGCATACACCAAGAGGGAGCACTTGTAAGCGCTCTACTCATTTAAATTGCATCGAACTACTTGAGCATCAATGGTAATTTACTTGATCCATGGATCCGTTAAAATCAATATACAAGGAATGATATTATCATGGGGACGCAATGAGCAAGGGGGAGCTAGGAGATATGTGGGTAAATAGCATGGAGTTTGTTAAACCGTAATGATAGAAGACTTCACTGGGATGATGCAAGCTCACCTTTATAGGATGATAGGATTGGGGATTGTCAAATACGATGAAGGGTTTATTCATACTCTAAATACTTTACCTCCTCCACTTCAAAATCACCCTAAACCTTATGTTCATCCTCTTATACCTTCAACTTATATATTTGAAGTACCTACTTTCTTTTCATACCTTCTTATCATCTATCACGACATCCTCTAAATTATCCAAGAAACACAAAATCACCTCAACCGTATTTTTCATATTTTCTTCTCATTCCTACAACATATATACTTAGAGCATCTACCTTTTCCTTATTCCTTTAACCTACACACTTGAAGTACCTACCTTTTTTTCTTGCCTACTTCTCACCTCTCATGACCTTATCTAAACTATCTAAAGAAACACATAACCTCACATTTACCTTTACTTCTTATACCTTCTTCTCATTCCTAAAACCTATATACCCGGAGCACATACCTCATCTCATGTCTTCTTCTCAAACCTCTAACCTATATGCTTCAACCATTATTCGCATAATACCTTTTTGCTTCGAAAAAGGGGGAGAAGGGAGTGTAAACAAGTAACTTTTAAACTTTACTATGTGATATAGTTTACATAGTTTGTCATCATCAAAAAGGGGGAGATTGTTAGTGAAAATATTATGATATTTAATCTATACGATCTCTTTATGTTTTGGTGATGACAAACATGTAACTTGTAATACATAACGTAAAGTACGCAAGTTACTCGTAATCACAAATCATCAATGCATACATGCATCAACAATACTCGATATCTCAAGTCTGCATCAACACCGACATTTGTTTGCACTCGACGTAAATCACATAAGGTTTGTACAAACAAATTAAACTTGTAGGATGATCAAAGAAAAATATTTTATTCTTAACCATTACATTTCTACAAAAGTATTTTTAACAAATGTAAATAAACACAAAATACTTTTTAATAAAAGAAATGTTTTATTTAAATATAAAATTTGAAATCTAGTTTTTCCCCTAAAATGGAAGCTTCTATACCAGATACAACCTTCCCTACAAAAATACAAAAATTGGAGCGTAGTCTAGTGACGGCCCCCTTATAGGTCGGCGGCCCCCTAATATATCTAGGACCGCCGGGAGCGCCGTTGCCAGACTGTCAGCTTTCAGCTCCTATAAATAGTGGGTCATCTCCAATTGATTTCATAACCCTTTTGTACGAATTTCTTTCAGTTCTTTCTCTTTATAGATCTTACTAAATCATTCTATACCTTTGATCATTTAACTTGTTTAATGTTGTTTAAATGTGATCCAATCTTCTATCTTTTCCTTCTTCCCTCAAGTGCAAGAGAAGAAATTTTGTCATCATCAAGATACGAAGTTATGTAGTCTAGTTAGTTCATTTGGAACATATGTTACATATAGATCGAGTCCATGTCTTCCAATCTTTAGTAGTGTCTAGATCCGAATGGTGTGTACATTCGAAAGGGTTGATTGTGGGTTGGTTAGTAGTATAATGATAGATTGATTCTAGCTAAGATTAGGACTTGACATTTAGCTTAGTGTCGGAAAATAATGTAAACGACGCGGTTTATGTGTTTAAGTCTTAAAACACAAGGTTTGTTATGTTGGGTCATAAAACATAACAGGTTTGGTTGTACCCAAAGAAGGACTCGACATCTAGCTTAGTGTCAGAAAATAATATAAGCATTGGTATAAGGTTTTCTCCGCCGAAAGAAAGCTTATTCATTAGTAAAGTAACTCTCGAGTTAGATACTCGAGGAGTGGAGTAGGGCGAAGAGGAGCTTCATGACTGAACCACTATAAATCATCATGTCGGTTTGCATTTTCTTTTACCTTTCTCTTTACTTATGTCTTTACATTTATCGCTTTACTTTTACACTTGCATTGTGCTTATGATTGTATGCATTGTTGTGTATGCTGTGTTAGTCATGGTTGTGTAGCTCTTTGTAGTAAACATTATAAGTATGGATATATTAGTAGAATATGCACAAGTTATTTTAAATCTATTATCAACACTTCTCATATTGCGTCAAACTTGATTGGTGATTTGATACAAATGATCTAGTCCGAAAACCTCTTCTGGAGGCGGTCCCTTTAAATAGGGCGGACCCTGATGTACTAGGCGGCCCCTATATATTTATGGGACCGCCGGCAGAGAGTCATGTAATCTTTGTTTAAAGTTTTTGAAAGGAAACATATTCACCCCCCTCTACGGTTTCCACATCTTGCTTAAAGTTCCCAGACAGAACAACATGTACAATTTTGATCTAAAGAATGTTGTTCCTTCAGGAGGTTTGACTTGTTTATTTGCAAAGGCTACAATAGATGAGTCTAATTTATGGCATAGGAGGCTTAGTCATATAAACTTTAAAACTATGAACAAACTTGTAAGGGGAAACCTTGTAAGAGGATTGCCTCTAAAGCTTTTTGAAAATGACCATACTTGTGTTGCTTGTCAGAAGGGAAAGCAACACAAAGCCTCTTGTAAGACCAAGCTTGTGAGCTCTATCAGCCAACCCTTACAAATGTTGCATATAGACTTATTTAGGCCAACATCTGTAAGGAGTATCAATCATAAGACATATTGCCTTGTTGTCACTGATGACTATAGTAGGTTTATTTGGGTTTTCTTTTCGGCCACTAAGGATGAGACCAGTGGGATCCTTAAAACTTTTATAACTGGCATAGAAAACCTAATAAATGATAAGGTTAAAATCATTCGATATGACAATGAAACTAAGTTTAAAAATAATGACATGAATCAGTTCTTTGGGATGAAAAAGATTAAGAGGTAGTTTAGTGTTGCTAGAACTCCACAACAAAATAGAGTTGCTGAAAGAAAGAATAAGACACTAATTGAGGCAGCTAGGACTATGCTAGCAGATTCATTATTACCTACTACATTTTGGGCTGAAGCAGTTAGTACTACTTTTTATGTTCAAAATAAGGTTTTAGTGACCAAGCCTTACAACAAGACACCTTATGAACTATTACTTGGTAGACCACCTAGTATAAGTTTTATGGGACCTTTTGGGTGTCCTGTAACTATTCTTAATACCTTAGATCCCCTAGGCACATTTGATGAGAAGGATGATAAGGGGTTCTTTGTTGGATACTCTATAAATAGGCAGGCTTTTATGGTATTTAACACTAGAACTAGGAAAGTAGAGGAGAACCTACACATAACCTTTCTTGAAAACATACCTAATGTTGCAAGAAGTAGACCAGATTGGCTCTTTGATATTGATTTACTAACAAACTCTATGAATTATGAGCCAACTACTACAAGGAATCAAACTAATAAGAATGCAGGTATCAAGGATAATGTTGATGCAGTACCTACTCAACAATATATTCTGCTACCATTACTTTATGATAGTCCACAGAGCTCAGAGGATGCAGTTGCTGATGATGCTGGTAAAAAGACTAATGAAGATCCAATAAAAGAAGATGACAAAAGTGGTCAGGGGGAGGCTACTAACACTAACAGTACTAACAAACTTAATACTATTAGTTCATTAATTAATACTGTTAGTTCTTCTTTTACTACTATGGATCTAGGAAGAGAAAGAGTCCAAAGGAATGAGTTTGAAAGTGTGTTTGGACAAGACAAGGATGCTAATGACAACAGTATCTACAGGATGTTCACTCCTGTTAATGCTGCTGGATCCTCTTATGATAATCTTGGTGGATTAATCCCTGTTAATGTTGCTACTCTTCAAAATGCTAATCTTCCTATTGATCCTCTCATGCTTGATTTGGAGGATACTACTGATCTTTTAAATTATAGTATCTTTAGTGGTGCATATGATGATGAAGATGTGGGTACAGAGGATGACCTCAACAACTTGGAAACAACCATGAATGTCAGTCCAATTCCCACAACTAGGATTCACAAGGATCATCCTAAAGAGAAAATCATAAGGGACCCACTTTCAGCACCCCAAACTAGGAGAATAACCAAGTCTGCTCAAGAACATGCTATGGTCAGTTACATCAAAGGGCAGAGGAGAACCAACCACAAGGATTATCAGAACTGTTTATTTGCATGTTTTCTCTCACAAATAGAACCTAAGAAGGTAACACAAGCTTTGACAGATCTAAGCTGGATAGAGGCAATGCAAGATGATTTTCTACAGTTTAGATTGTAGAAGGTTTGGAGATTGCTTAATTTACCCAAAGGCAGGCATGCCATTGGAATAAAATGGGTCTATAGAAACAAGAAAGATGAGAGAGGGATAGTAGTTAGAAACAAGGCAAGACTGGTTGCACAAGGTTACACCTATGAAGAAGGCATTGATTATGATGAGGTTTTTGCTCCTGTTGCTAGGATAGAAGTAATCAGGTTATTTTTGGCCTATGCATTATTTATGGGATTTATTGTGTACCAGATGGATGTGAAGAGTGCCTTTTTATATGATACTATTGAAGAGGAGGTGTATGTGTGCCAACCTCCTGGTTTTGAAGATCCACAGTTCCCTGATAAAGTTTATAAAGTAGAAAAGGCCTTATATGGTCTCTGGTATGTGTAATTAAGCACATACCAAAATCCCCCATACTAAGGTATTGCGTGTCCTCACGTAATGTTATGAAATAAACATTTACGAAAACTAAGAATCTCAATCCCCCTCGACTAATAACCTCGAAAAGTAGCTAAGTGTTCGTCAAGGGGAACTAAAGAATCAAAAGCTTCGACAAGTCCCGTTTTCACCATTTTTTATCTATACACTAACTATCCCTAATATTTTTGGATTTTCTTTTTTCTTTTCTCGACTTCCTGTTTGACTTCCTTTATTATATCAACATTGGGATCATAGAATGAGAAACGCCCATAGAATAATCTACGGATGTCCTGACGGATAAATTCATCGTCCCCGATTTTTCACTAGTTCCAAACCAGACGCTAAGATTGTGGAATGTTCACGTATAAGATCAATGGATTGGATCCATTGATGTATTGAAAGCTTTTAGGCCTGAATTAGGTTTGTGTTTGTGCTTTGTTGCAAGGTTCCAATTTACTCCTAAAGTCTCACATCTTTATGCTGTGAAGAGGATCTTTAGATACTTGAAAGGTCAACCCAAATTAGGCCTTTGGTATCCTAGGGAATCACCATTTGACTTGGAAGATTTTTCAGATAGTAATTATGCTAGTGTAGTTCTTGACAGGGAAATTACAATGGAGTTGTCAATTATGCACAGGGTGATTCATGGCAATGTAAAAGCAAACTATAGTTGCCTACTCACTACTAAAGACAGGTATGTTGCTAGCTGCTAATTGTTGTGGACAGTGTTATGGATCCAAAATCTGATGCTTGAATATTGGGTTTATTCTATTGAACACCAAGATTTACATTGATAATGAAAGCACCATATGTATTATGAAGAATCCAATGTTTCATTATAAAACCTAGCACATTGAAATAAGGCACCATTTCATCAGAGATTCTTATGAGAAGAGGCTTATACAAGTGATTAAGATACATATAGATCACAATGTTGCAAACTTGCTCACAAAGCATTGTGTTGGAGTTTTAATATCTAATGCCAGTTATTGGAATGCTTAACCCCTGAAGCATTGATTGAGGGGAGGATTTAATAAGTGTCAAGATGCAGTGGATTATGCTTGACATGAGATGGAACAGCAGCTGATGATGAAATTCAAGTTAGTACTGGTATGTATAATTACTACTGCTGTTATAATAAATATTGTGAGATTTGAGAGAAAATAAAAACAAACAGAGAGAAAAAGTAAGCTTAAAAGAATTGAGAGAAAACAAAAACAGACAAAGAGAAAGTATGAGCTCAAAAGAATAGAGAGATTTGTGAAATAAAAACAGACAGAGCGGAATCAAGTACGCAAAAGAATTGAGAGAGATAGTGAGCTTTAAAAAAGAGAGAGCTTGTGGGAATCACATTGATGATGGAAAAATGGCCCTTTTGGAATGGAAAAGTAAGGTTAAAAATAGTACCTCAAAAGTTAATATGCTAGGCTTTCTCGAGTACTGCTGGACTACTTAGTATGATAGTCCAAACTATAGTGACTGCTGAGCCATTACTTATGTACTTATAGACTAAAATTAGTATGCTGGGTACGTTAATACTATTTGGGGTATAACAGATTTTTGGCAATTAAATATAGCCGTTGAGATATTTCTGCCAAATATTTCGCTTATAGGGTCTATAATTTGGATAATTCTTGATCTTTCTTTCACTTTAAAGCTTTCTTCAAGATAAATAATCATGTATTCAGTCGGGTCAATCAAAACCCTTAAGCGCTTTTAATAAAATTCATATTAACTTTGCCAAACTTCTACTTCTTAACGAACATAACAGAAACCCTTATCGTTACTCAATCACTCCTGGCGAATTTGGAAATAGGCGACAACACTACATGTTTGCTTATTAAAGAAACCAGCTGGGAGTGGAAAGGATTCTAAGATAGTAGATTTTCTCATTGCAAGTCAGTATAAGGTTTGCTCTACTAAGAATATACAGCTATGTTTCCTCTAATCGAAACGTTCTGGAGAGACTGCTACTGTTCAAATAAATTGTAATGGGAGAACAATTATTACTGCTAAGTTGATGGCAAAGAATTCACTATTACTGAAGCATCTGTTAGGAGACATCTCCAATTAGCAGATGTAGATGGTATTAGTGTTTTCTTAACTACTGAAATTTTTGCTCAACTTTCACTGATGGGATATGTTTTAACTGATGATAAACTGACTTTTCAAAAAGGCAAATTTTCCCCTCTGTGGAGATTCTTCGATCCCTACATCCTACATGTCTTAGTTTTAGAAAAATTTTGGGGAACAATTTAAGTAGCATATAGAACTGTTTATTATTTGCTTGTGAGTCTTTAACTTCCTCGATGAACACTTAGCTACTTTTCCAAGTTATTAGTCGAGGGTGTTTGAGATTCTTAGTTTTCTAAATGCTTACTTCATAGCATTGCGTGAGGACACGGCAATACCTTAGTATGGGGGATTTTGGTATGTGTTTAATTACACATACCTTTTACCTTTAAAAACAAGTTAAAATAACCAAAAACGGACTTAAAATGCCAAAAATATGCTTGTTTTGCTAATTGTGTTGTGCAGGAACGGATATCTAAGAAAAGGACGAAAAACGAAGCCAAAACGACAAAACCGGACACGGAATGGAAAAGCGTGGAAAAGACACAGTCAAGTCCAAGCCCAAGTGTCAAAAAGTCAACCCAAGTCAACCCCGAAGCCAAAAGTCAACAAGTGAAGAAAAATAAGTTTAGGGACTTAAATTGCCAAATCCCTAAACTTATTTAATGAAGAAATAAGAAGAAAAAGTTATGAGGGACCCAAACTGCCAAAAGCCCAAAGACTTAACCACAAGGGTTAAGTCTGCCAAACTTCCAAACTTATATCCCCCAAGGACCATGAGTGCAATTTCAAATATAACCCTCAAGGGGTATTTTTGCCCAAGCCCGAATTATGTATAAACACCAAGGACGTGTGATGCAAACATCGTTGTAACCTTGAGAGACCAATTTGGTCAAATCCCCAAACCCTCACCCCAATTTTCAAATCACTGTATATCTTCAACAATTGTTTCCCGCCAACTCCATAACCCCACCTCTGTCACCTCGTTGACCTCCCACAATACTCCAAAAACTTCAATATCCTAAACCCCACCCCCCACATGGCCTATGCCATGTTGGCAATCCAAACTCCCACCAAAATCATCAAAGGTTGTTATAACTCGACTTGGGCGCCAAGGTGAATGAAGGGCCAAGATTTGTCTTTGTTCACACTCTCACAACAAACACACAAGTCATTTGTGTGTCTACAAGGAAGCACACCCAAGTGAAGACAAAGAAGAAAAGACCAAGTGCAAAACCCTAGCTCGTTAAGCTATAAAAAGCTTTGTAAGCCATTGTGGCAAGGGTGTAGTTTTTCAGTTTTTTTTAGTAAGTTTTTAAAGTGTGTTAATTTAGTTCAGTTTAGTTTTTTTATGTACTTGTACTCTCTTTCAATGAAAATTCAGCTTTGATTTCATATATTGTTCTAAGTATTTGAACTTCTTTAAACTCATATAAGCTCTCAATATAAGCCATTTATAACCTGTTTTTAAACTATTATACAAAACTTTAAGAAAAATTCAAAAAGGGGAACAAAGTTACTGTTGGATCAAGCATTGGATGAATGAGCAATATTGGAAGGCTCATTGGGTTTGCTTAGTTTAAGCTTATTCATAAGCTTTGGGTAAGTTTAGAGCTTATTAGGTTTCATACAACCCTGTTTTGAGCAAGGGTTAAAGGTACATTTTCTTTTTAAATTTTGCTTAATAGTTACTGTAGCAGTGCTTATTTTTAGCTTATTAAGGTCTTATTGTGCTTATTTATGTTTAGTTATGCTTAAACATGCCTTTTAGTTGCTCTTGTATTATTTAATTTTCATTTGCTTAAAAACTGCCTAACTTAGCTTAATTCTGTCACTAGCTTATCACCCTTTTAAAAGTGCTTATTTGTTTTGCTTTTCACATTTTTATTGCTTAATATTGCATGATAATTAGTAGTCTTTAAAAATCTTAAGCTTAAAACAGTTCTTGAATGTTTTAAAATCATTTTTAAAATATAAAGGGGTGTTTGGGTTAAGTAGGAAAACGGGTCAAAATGGTGTGGTATGGGTTGGTGTCATGATTAGTTAACTTTAGCTTAAGTATTAAGCTGTTTAGGTCTGTTTTCAAAAGGTTTTTAAGTTAAAAAAATGTTTTTCAAGGTTTTCTAATTCACCATTTAAAACTGTGGATTTTTTAAAAAAAGCTACAAGAGCTTAATTGGATAAGCCCTTGTAGACTTGAGTTGTGGTTTTAAAAAGAGTGTCATTGTGTGTCTAAACAAGTTGTAAACAAGTGCTTTGAGTCACTTGACTTTTTGAGTCAAAACTGCCAAAGACTTAAGTGTCAAATCTATAAAAAAAGTCCTTTTTCAAGAGCTAAAATCAGCAGCTTTAAATTGTTTTTAGAAGCCTAGATTTTGAGCATAAGCTCACCTTAAGCCCTTTTCCATCTGTTTTCATTTTGTTTTTCATTTTAAGCTTATTTGACAGCTTATTTCAAGCTGGCAAATAAGCCCTTGTCTTTAGCTTAATTCCCCTGGTGCTAGGGGCCCAACTTCAAGCCTTCTTTTCTAGCTTTTTAGTGAACCTTAGCCCTAGCTTTTGGCTTATCTTAAGAGCCAATAAGCTCTTAGATAAGTCCCCTTAGTTTCAGGCCTTAAAAAGCCCTTTTAGTTGCTTATTTTTAAGCCAAGTTTTTGTCCCTAGGCCTAAATTTACACCAACAGTACTAACTCCCAAGTTAGTACTGCTGTGGGTATTAAGCCATTTTTGGCTTATTGAGCTTATTCCATGTGCTTATTTGTGTTCCTAGTAGCTTATTAAGATAGTGTGATAAGTTGTTTTTCTCATTTTCCCATTTTCTTGTTTATTTAGTGTTAACAGTTAAAAGCTTTTTGCCCTTAAGCTAAATTTAAGTTTCTGTCTAGTGTAGTTTTTCTAGCTTATTTAGTTATAGATTTTAGCTCATTTAGTGCTTATTTAGGTTAGGTTAGAGCTTCTTTTAGCTTCTTCGTTTAAGTTTTAGCTTAAGTGTCCAAAAAATCCAAGACTTAGCCATTTTTAGCTTTTAAGCTTGTTTAAGCTACTGTCCACTTTAGAAGCTCGTTTTCAGCTTATTTATAAGCTTTTACAAAAAGTTTTAGTTTTAAAAATTGTTAAGCTCAAGGAGCTTAACAAGTTTGGTTCACAAAGTTTTTCATAAAAAAAAGAAAGGAGACAAGGGGTGACCCGGGTGAGCAAGACTCGAACCCGGGCCTCTACCCTCGATACACCTCTCTTTTATAAACCATTCTTACCGCTGCGCTCTTGGGACTTCTCTGTTAGAGTCCCAAGGGCTTTAGTATTTAACCTCATTTTGGGCTTTATAAGCTATAAGCTGTTTCAGCTTATTTGCGGGCTTATTCATAAGCCAATTTTTGGTTTCTTATTTTTCGTAGG